>JAFEMH010005176.1:0-174309 GCA_022495995.1 Adenophora triphylla var. japonica | reverse complement strand
TCGGTTGTCCCCTCTCGAAGTGATGATCCCACAAATATCGGCTGAGTGATGAAAATCGAGAACGAGTTGAAGAAATATGGTCGGCCATCAAAGCCCTGGAAGAACGCCGGAACAGGACGGCGAGCTGGATTGAAGAGGCCACACGCCACTTCGGGACCTTAACAATATCCCAGCGGTAAGGCTACCACAGAAAGACAAACATGTGCCCGTTCCCTAGGGACCTCAATATCTCTCATTATCAGGCGGAGTCAATCACTCGCTACGGATGAGCCCCGGCGAGATCCCCGGACCGGTTCCACTCAAAGTCATTCGGCCGCTTAACACGAGGTCCCAAATCCGCCACAGTAGTAGAACACATTTGGTGGGATATTTGCTCGGCTGTCCCGATTGCCTTGAAAGGGACTATCGGGAGTGGATACACGAAGATCCGTCCTCTAAGAAAAAGAAAATTTCCTCCCGGCAAAAATTGAAGGAGAGATTCGAGGCGGTGATAACGACGTGGGAACGCTCGGGGAGCCATGCAGGGGATTTGATTATTATGTACTCTACTCCGGTCGGTCTTCCCAAAGCAAAAAGGGGTAAAAGAAGCGGAGAAAAGCCTTGCTAACGACGAGGATTGAGACCTTTCGGATACCGAAGTCTTGCGTAACGTGTCCAGCCCCCTCGGGGTCGAAAGCAAGAGTTCGGTTTGTCCGGCTCAGAGTATACACCGATGATGAAGAAAAACCGACGCCCGGGCTGGCAGGCTCCCATTTCAATCAACATGTTATTTGGAGATGGCAACCGCCACAAAAGGCATCGGTATAACCAGGGGGCTTCGGCAAAGACTCTACCTCGCAAGAAAAGGCACGAAGCGACAGGCTTAATGACTCTCTATCCCGAGACAAGGACCAAATCTATGATCCTCACCTATATGGGAGTATGATCACCTTACTGCGATGAAGATTTGCCCAGTGATGTCTCCCAACACAATGAAGCTTTGTACATCACTATTCGGCTCAACACCATGTCACTCCCTGGGGTATTAGTGGACAATGGATCATCGGTAAATGTCCTTCCCCTCGGCATGATGAGGGCCCTCCGCATCAAATGAAAGGCGCGTGATCCACATCTACCCTGATCCGCCAAAGCCTACGACGGTTCGTCTCGTCCCATTGCAGGGACAGTGACTGGAACTGCAGTACGAAACCCAAATGGTGCCCGCAAAGTTCCATGTAATGGATATCCCCTCAGAGTTCACGGCCTACTAGTGGCGCCCTTGGTTGCATCACATGAAAGCCATAGCCTCCACTCTCCACCAATGCGTCAAATTCATCAACCGGCGGGAGACCTTGAAGTCATGGGGGTGACAGTTTCCTCATAGGGAATGAAGGCGAAACAATAGCCAAGAACGCCCACGGTCAAACAGGGGCTACATCCTTCAAGAGGCAAGTCTCGCCCGGCATCACTTTGGAATCCGGCGATGCCAACTATGTCGATACACTCAAGCGGCGAGACTCAGAAGAAGTTCGATTCATCAAATTTAATTGCTATTTCCAACAACTTGGAGGCGTCTTGGAAGGAAACGCCGAACACCGCCATGATACTGAGCACACTGAAGTTTCCGGTCCTCAATCACGAGATTTGTCGGTATTCTCGCAAACCCATTCTTTGGCCTCGCCGAGCGAGGAGATTTTTCATGATAAAAGTCAGCAAACACCCAAACAGAGACTGGCTCGAATCTATGAACGTCGTGTGGGACGTCCTCGCTTCTGAACTACCTGCCAGAGCCTTTCCGCTCGAGTATGGGACATGAGATTTTCTAGCGGCTCACCGAGACGCAATGCGTCCTTACATCTGGATTGAGCGGTCGGATTGTGACGAAACGGAAATCCCGGGATTGAGGAAAATCCTACCATCCACATGCTCGGTTCAGAGCCGAACACAATTGATTACGATTCGAGACAAAGAGATGATAGCAACGGCTTGAAGAAGGAGCACGAAACCATGCCTTTCCCGAGTTGTGAAGCCACCGACAGCGATCGATGCCGCTAAAGAATTGGGAAACTCTCTCGGGCCGTCCGCGACGAAAGAGGAAATGATCACCAAGCTTGGATTGGTCCCCCGTCCTTTCGTGTCAACCTTTGTAAAGTCCTCAGAGTCTCTCATTGTTGAGTTCGAGTCTCTCGAGTGCGTCCGATGGCCTTACGCACGAAGACTACGAGTCCGTGGCAAACATTGTGTTCCTTCGTCTTGATGAAATGATGAACCTTTACGAGTATCCCTTAATTGCAACTTTAACTAATGATGAATTAACTAATAATCTAAAAGCAGGTTAATAACGATTCACTAGATGAAGAGGCGGACACATTAAATGAACAATATATCAAAGAAATCTTTAAGCGGGTTGTCGGAAAGAGGAAAATCGAGCCCAGCTCGCCGAAGAGATTTTGACGAGTGTGAATCTGGGAGCTGCGGAAGAGCCTAAAGAGACGCAGATTGGTAGTTTCTTGAAGGGACTGAAAGGATGCCCTAATTGAGTGCTAAAAGAATTCGTGGATGTGTTCGCATGGTCCTATAAAGATATGCCAGGCCTCGATCCTTCCATAGTTGAGCACCGAATACCGCTCGACCCGAAGTCAAGCCGGTAAAGCGAAGCTAAGAAGAATTAAGCCCGAATGGTCCTTACAAGTGAAAGAGGAAATAGAAAAGATGCTCAGGCGAGGTTTCATCGAGAGTGCATTGAATACCCAACATGGCATCCAACATAGTGACGGTGACCCGAGGCCAACGGAAAAATCCGATCTTGCGTAGACTTCGAGGATACGAACAAAGCCGGTCAAAAGACGATTTCCCCTGCCAAACATCGACATTTTGGTAGATTCCACGGCCAACCATGAAGTCAAATCCTTCATCGACGGTTTTGCCGGCTACAACCAAATCAAAATGGCGAGAAGAAGATCAAGCCAAAACGGCCTTCACAACCCCTTGGGGACTACTTGCTACACGGTCATGCCATTCGGACTAAAGAATCTTTGGGGCTACGTACCAAAGGGCGGCTACGGCTACATTCCATGACATGATCCACAAAGAAATTGAGGTCTATGTGGACGACATGATAATACATTCCCGGAGGATCGAGATGGCGGCACTTTGTTGATTTGAGAAAATTCTTCGGCCGCCTCAGAGACCACGACATGAGGCCGAGATCCCGGCCAAGTGCACCTTCGGTGTAAGGCGAGGTAAGGTGATAGGATATATGGTGATGTAACGGGGAATCGAAGTAGATCCCCGAGAAAATCAAGGCGATAGTTGAAATGAAGCCACCTCGGACAACGAGAAGTGAAATCCTTCATGGGAAGAGCGCATGATACATAAGCGCTTTGTAAATCGGTGACCTCGATCTGTGAGCCAATCTTCAAGTTGATGAAGAAAAATGCTTACAGAATGGACCCCAGAATGTCGGCTTGCCTTTGAGCAGATTAAGGCATACCTTGTGAATCCCAGATTCTCTCGCCCACCACACCGGCAAAAGCCGCTCTTGCTATATCTAAGCTTGTCACGGATACGGCAATTGGGGCTATGCTAGCTCAAGAGAAGAAAAGATTACAAAGTCGAAACGCCATCTATTTCGTGGCGAAAGCTCCAAGGAAGCGAACTCAATTACTGCGCTTGCGAGAAGACTTGCGAGTTTAGTGCAGGTAGTGGGAAAGTTGAAACACTACATGCGGTCTCACCCGATACATCTTGTCTCAAGAATAGACCCCATCAAATATACATTCGACAAGCCTTCCATCTCCATGAGGTTGGCAAAATGGTCGTTCTTTTTGGCCGAATATGGCATCACTTATGTTTCAAGGAAATCCGTAAAAGGACGCATAATGGCGAGAACATCGGCCGATTTCCCAAGTGATGAGTCCCGAGGACACGAACCTCAATTTCCCGATGATGGAATCTTCGCTCTAGAAGGAGAAAATCGCTGGCAACTCTTCTTCGACGGGCGTCAAACAAAAAGGGGAACGGGATAGGAATGCTTACAGTCGATCCCTGCGACGAACACACCCCCATGCGGTAATTTGAACTTGAAGTCACCAACAACGCTTGAATATGAAGCTTGCATACTGGGTTGGAAGCCGCCCTTGAAAGAAATATCAAGGAATTGGAGGTGTATGGTGACTACGCCCTCATCATCAATCGGGTCTCTAACAAATGGAAGACCGTGGATCCGGGTTTGCGAAGTATCATGCTTACATGGAAGAACTAGTGGCTCAATTTAAGGAAATCGGCTTTCATTACACCGCCAAGAGACCGAAACAGTTCGCGAGATGCTCTGGCTACACTAGCCTCTCTTGTCGAAATACACGAAGGAAAGTCACGTTAAACCATTCGAGTCGGGAGAAGAGAAAACCCCGCCTATTGCTTCGAAATTGAAGCGGAAGCGGCGATCAATGATCCACAGTACACTCAGTTACCGATTACACGAAGGATGGCGAGGCCTCTTTCAAAAATGAAGATGGGGAATATAAAGAAGGAATCAAAGCAAAAAGTCTCTCGGCCACAGGCGGCTCGCCTCCCATTATGTTCTTTTGGGAAATATGCTATACAAGAAGCGTTATCAAGGCCCCCTCTGCGATGTATCGACAAACAAGAGGCTAACGAACTCATTAAAGAAATACATGGTGGTACTGCGGCCCTCACATGAATGCTCGAGCTCTGATGCAAATCATGCGAGAATGGGGTACTTTTGGATCTCCATGGAAACCAGGCGCATCCGGTTCGTCAAAAGCTGCGACAAATGTCGGCGATACTCAAATCTTAATCACTTGCCTCCTCACGAGTTATCTTGCATGACAACCCCTTGGCCTTTCGTCACTTGGGGAATTGATGTCATAGGCAAAATCACACCATCAGTGATAACGACCACGAGTTCGTCTGGTAGCCGTGGATTATTTCACCAAGTGGGTTGAAGCAAAGTCCTACAAAATCCTCAACTCGAAGAAAGTTGCCCTCTTCATCAAAGAAAACATCATGTGCGGATACGGGTTGCCGCCCGAAATCATCTCGTATAATGGATCCCACTTGAAGGGAATGTGAAAAATTCTTTGGCGGAATTCGAATAACCCGTCACAAGTCATCTCCTACGGGCCCCAAACCAACGGAGCCGTCGAGCAAAGAAACAAGACTGGAAAATATCATCCGGAAAATGGCCGTCCAAGGCGAGAGATTGGCCCGAGAAGTTACACTTGGCACTCGGGGCTACTGAGAACATCGGTCGAACGGCAATCGGGAAACACCTTTTGCCCTCACATACGGAATGGAAGCCGTACTCCCAATCGAGCCGGAAATACCCTCGCTCCGTATACTTCTTTGGAAAGCCGGATCAACGAGGTCGAATGGCTACAGAGTCGCCATGATGAATTGGCCCTACTAGATGAGCGCCGGATTGAAGGCCATGGAACACATCCAGGGCCTACCAAGGAAGAATGGCTAGGGCCTTCGACAAGAAAGTAAAGCATCGGGAAATCCGAGAAGGTGATCTCGTTTTAAAAAGAAAAGCCCCGGTCCGTATCAACCCCCTCGGCAAATGGGAGCTGTATGGGTCGGGCCATATGTCGTCCGAGAAGATCTTCTCGGAGGAGCCATGCAACTTGCAGACCTCGACGGGAATCCCTTTGTACACCCGAGTGAATGGTGACAAGGCAAGCGCCGAGATACTACGCGTAAAAAAAAAAAAAAAAAAAAAAAGAGTGCTAAAAGAGTAATACCCAACTAGGTTAGAAACCCGAAAAGGGCGGCCTAGGTAAAAAACGGGGTTGCACCAAACAAAAAAAAAAAAAAAAAAACAAAAAAAAAAAGAGTGCTAAAAGAGTAATACCCAACTAGGTTAGAAACCCGAGAAGGGCGGCCTAGGTAAAAAACGAGGGTTGCACCAAAAAAAAAAACAAAAAAAAAAAAAAAACAAAAAAAAAAAAAAAAAAAACAAAAAAAGAGTTCATCGGGTTGAACTACGAAGACTGAGCTCCTCAAAATGAGGGGAACGTAGGCGGCCGGAAACGGTTCGGTCTAAAGCACAAATAAAAGCCATACTTTGGCATCAATACAATTGATCGAGACCATGAAAGCGTCTCGAAAAACTCTAAAGCAATTCAAATATTCATTACAAGTTAAAAGCTCTTTGATGAGTCTAAGCCCGATTCATTCCTACAACCGGTAACGCTAAAGGGAAAACTAAGATACATAATCAAACTAATGTGTACGCCATGACAAGAAAAGGGATACTTGGAAACCTCGTAGTCACTCCAAGCCACTCGTGCGGCCTCTCCCCTCTTCTTCCCCCTTCGAGTCTTCTTTCGAACAGGAAAAATGTCGGTGTTCCTCCTACCAAGCTCGGTATAGGGATAGGGTCTATCAAACCGGCCTCTGTCGGGGCCTTAGTAGCCACAGCGTCATCCCTCATCTCCTGTAGCCTAGCCGGTAGCATAGGAGCCCTCCTCTCACGTCTCTAACGTAAGCATCATAGTCGGTCACGGCGTCTCCGCTCCGTCATGAGGGTTGGCCCTCGCCTCGGCCCTCCTCCTCTCGAAAACAGTCGGGGTCCTCCGCACCCACAATGGCCTCACGCCGGAGTCTCAAAATAGCCACTGAGTCTCTCCCGGATGCCTCTCATACCAATCCAGGTACCAAGTGGTCGGGAACACCGGTCTCGGACGCCTTTGAGAATAACCCGAGAAGGAAAGGCGTCATACCTCCATACTCGGGAAAGAAATGGAAACACCGAGGGATCACCCATAGAAGCGAGGCCACCACCCCGGTGGCTATATCATCAAAGCCCTCCAAAGGAACTCCGCTTCCGGGCCGAATCGTTCTAACTAAAGCCGGAATATAGAAGCCGGATCGAGAAAGCCCGGAAGCATGACCACGGGAGACCCGTCCCGAAGCACTCGCGAGTCTCCACCCGCCAATGAGGCACCGACCATCGATATCTTCGGCCCGGCGACCCGCCATCCAACGCTCCCACGAGCCACGATCGTCAAAATCTACATCAACACCTCTCTGGCAAAAGTCCAAGGCACGATCATATCGAGAGGTTTCCCGAAGAACCCCCAAACGCTCCATCAACCACAGGTCAAGAGGAATGGGCTGCCCGCGTGCATATACCGCCGTCCGTAGCTAACTGCATCGAGAGCATGAAAAGTCTCCCCAAGAATCAAAGGAACGACATCTCCGCCTGTGCGACGGTGAACGACAACATCCAGCAGAGATCGATGACAGATCCCAAAGGAATAGACCATGAACAGGGTGCCAAACATACAAAGTGCAAAGGCATCCCAATAGGCATCATCTACCAAACCTAGGCCCCTAAATCTGTCGGGAAGACCGGAAATATCGAAATGATCGGGACCGCGGATCATACCTTGCGCTTCCTCAGGGAAAGATGAAGGAGGACGCCAATCTGTCGGCAAAAGAAGCCCCTCCGGCAAAGGGAACCGCTATCTCTTCCACCTCCGGACCTCCAAGCAAGGCCCGAAATTCTTCGACGGTCGGAACAATCTCGTTGAAGGAAAGGCAAAGACATGCCTTCTAGTATCCCAAAACGAAGAAGAAGCTCTTAAGAGGTCATAATCCGGAATCAATTCCTTGAGAGACCATAGGCACTTCACCTTGTATCTTTCTTCAAAGAAGAACCTTCTCCCGTGCATAATCTCCCTACACCACTCCTTGAACTTTTCAAAGAACAACATTTGCCTTTCTTTGGACAATTTTGGAGAATTTTTGGCCATTTCCATGGTTTTCTCTCTTTCTCCCCGAAAATGGTTTGTTTGGGTGGAGGTTGAAGAGGATATTTGAATTTGAAATAAAGCAAGACCAGTCTGGACCAAAATTAAAGGACAAAGTGTCGAGATTCTGTCCTATCCGCGCGGATGAGTTTGCTAAAAAAAAAAAATCTTTGCAACAGTCCAAGCTGCTACACCAAAAGAGGAATATTCCGTCCCGATTGCTCGAAACCTGTGCAAAAACCCTCCCCAAACCAGTCCATATACCAAACACCCTTACAAAAAAAAATCAAGGCTCATGCAACACTGCATTCATATTGCATTGCAAACATAAATAAAATCCTAAATTATTACATTAAAAAAAAAAAGAGTGTGCATAAAAAAAAAACAAGCAAACATAAACGAAATCCTAAATTATTACATCAAAAAAAAAAAAATGTGCATAAGCTGTACAAATCTAAATCTCAATCTCAAATCTCAAAAATCAATCAATCGGAGTCTCCAGCTCCCGATGTCTCCCCCCGGCCCCTCTTGCGACTCGGGCCCGCCTCCTCAGGAGCCCTGAAAATCTCGGGCTCAGAATCGTCCTCGTCTCCAGAAAGAGGCTCATCAGGACCAACCGGCACGCTCTGATATGGCAAGCCGAGATCTGCGAAAAAATCGTATCCGAAGGTGAAGGCGTCGGACTCCCGCACGTACGAAGACGACTCCACCATGCCGCCAAACGTGTCCTCGCCCGTGTGGATTCCCGAGAATGACGTGATCCGAAGGCGCACCGCGCGGGATCAAGGAGAGGAGACAAAGGAGTCTCCGAACGAATAGGGAAGCCTCCCGTCCGACTGTGCGCGCCGCCGTGGTCGCCTCGCTCTAGCCTCGAGGAGCCCCGCAAGCGACCATCCTCCTGATGAATCTCTTGGCCCCGATCACTTGCTTCGTCAGCTTCTCGACGACCACCTCCGAAAACTGCACAAAAGCAAAAGCGTCAAAAAAAAGGGGAAGTGATGCTAAACATGAAAGAAAAGAAGGGGAAAAGGTGAAGCCATACCTTCATACCCGGACGAGGCCGGAAAGCTCGTGGAAGTTGCTCTGGGCCGAGGGATCTCGCACCCTCAATCGGACCCCATCCTGGATATAGGAAAAATCCGTCCCGAGGGTACCGCGGATCCCAAGCCCTCCCTATCTAGGACCCGAGGCATCCTCAGCCTCCTCAAGACAAATGTCGCGTATGGCTCAATCGCCACGAAATCCGAGAAGTGCCGGCCGGCTCAGTAATCATCCCAGTCACGGACCGATCGCTCGGAGTGCATCATATCGGCGGGAGGCTCCACCGGCGTCCTCAAAGGCGAGTTCACGCCATGCCGGCGCGTCACCCTCTCTCCCGCATAATAGGCATCGCAGTCGACCCCTCAAAATCCTCCGCCGCACCTGTCCCGTATCTCGGCGCCCTTCACCGCGCTTTACCTCAAAGCGATCCTGTGGGAAGAATATCATCCCCTCATCCGTCTCGGCCTCCGTCAAAGGAAGGCAATCCGCGTACTCGAGAGTCGTACGCCCCGGAGCTTATCTTCTCCCGGCATGCTTGGACCAAGACCGCATGGCCTGGATACGCCCGACGTACTCCGCCGTCGCCGCCACACCGTGACGTGGAAAAACTCCAACGCCCATACCGCGAAAGGTAAAAATCCAATCAACCCAAAGGCAAAAGAAAAGTGCGTGCTCAAAAAAAAAAAGAGAGAGGGAAAGCAAAAAGAGAGCTTATACCTCCAGTGGCAAACTCGAAGCAAGATAAAGAGCTCACAGCCTTCCTCCGTACCTATCAAGAGCAAAATAAAGCTCTGCCACCCGCCTCTCCCCACGAGACATCTCCTACTGTCTCCATGTCCTCCAAGGACCTCAAGAAGGCAAAGATCCGCCGTCCTCAAGATGCCCAAAGAGGGTGCTCGAGAAAGCAAAACCACAAGAAGGCCCCGGCAACTGACGGCGCCTATCCTCTCCTCCCCACCTCATAACTCGCTATGGTCTCCACAATCTTGCCGTAGACCACGGCATACTCCATCCCCATCCCCTTTTTGGGAATAGGGAAAATCCTTAAGAGCTCGCAGACGCATCGCCGTAGCCGTCCCGCCACTCAATGCCGCGCCCATTAAAGGACAGCCCGTGATCGCAGATAGTCGAGGGCGTAACCGTAGCCTCGCCCCAGAAGAAGTGGAAGGTGCGGGTCGCGTCCCCACCAATGCCGCGCCGCAGCAAACATCAAGCCCTTGCTCTTAGGGAACTTGACTCACCCCTCAAGCACTCAACGAACTCCCGAGCCCCGTCTCGACAACAACTGTCTCTGACTCGCAAAGCTCCTCGGCCCACATCCGGAAGCCGGTCCCACAAGTCAATCACGGACTCCACCGATCCTCGAGTCTTCATTTTGTTTAGCTGCTCCGTTACAAAACGGTTTCCGCCCTGTAATAAAAAAAAAAGAGAAAATGTCAAAAAGATTGCATTTTGCATTAAAAAAAAAAAAAAGAAAAATTTCGACAAGATAACAAAGATACAATGAGCATAGCCCCATTTTTCTCACAGAAAAGACAGCTTTTCAAAGAAATCCCAATGCATTCAAAAAAAAAAATGCATTCCTACGGAAGTAAAAACTCCGTCCCATTTTCATAAAATAACATGCATACCATCCATCATCTCAAAAAAAATTTTTTGCATACATGCATATCATCCATCTTACATGCAACGGGAGGAAAAATCCGTCCCACTTTTCAAAGAAAAAAAAATATATCCTAAACATACATACATCCCATATTGGCAAAATGCCCATTCTTTCAAAAACAAAATGCATGCATTGCATCATCACAATTCACAATATTCCAAAAAAAAAAAAAATGTGGCAAAAATGCCAATTCTTTTCCCAAGCAAAATGCACATTTTGGGATACCCACAAATTCATTGCAACATGCATATCATCAAGATCAATATTCAATTTCAAAAAAAAAATCATCATCAACATGCATAGCATCAAAATCAAAATTCAAGGCCAAAAACATGGTCATTTTCGAAATTACCAAAAAAAAAAAAAATCAAATCACCCAAAAATCAATGTCAAGCAAGAAATCAACAAAGGGATCAAAGGGTTTCAAAGTATACCGTTCGGAGATTCGAATCCGAAGCCCAATGTTGCCAAGCATCGGGGTAATGCTCCTCCGCAACCGATTGCGAAAGATTGTAATGCCTCCTCATCCGGACGAGCTCCAATCGCCTCTCCGCTACCGGGCCACGTCCTTGGCCTTGAAAAGCGCCTTCCCCATGTTCCATTGCTCAAAAAATCGAAGAAATCGAAAGATTTTTGAAGCTTTTGGGCCAAAAATGGCGGATTTGCAGAATTTTCTCTCTCTCTCTCGTAATTTTCTGTAAAAACAGAATGGGAAAGAGGAAGGGCGTTGGCCCTAATTAATACCCCTGATTTTCAGGTCCTCTCCACGCGGACAGGATTGCAAGGGTCAAAATGACCCTTTTGCCCCTTAAAATTCCAGACTCGCAATTCCCCTAACTTGACAGAGTTAACCAAAGTTAACCAAAGTCAGCCCCTTGTCAAGAAAATCACCCCCGACAGTAAAACGTAAGACCGAGTGCCTCGAGAAAGATAACGAGATCCCGTATCTTTCATCAAAATCCTTCCCCGGCAGTAAAACGTAAGACCGATCTCCCCGAGAAAGATAGCGGATCCCGTATCTTTCATCAAAATCAAACGGCAGCCAAACGTAAGACCGATTTTCTCGAGAAAGATAACGGATCCCGTATCTTTCATCAAAATCTTCCCCGGCAGTAAAACGTAAGACCGATTTCCCAGACGAATACGTCTGATTTTTCCCAGCAGAGGCTAACGAAATCCCCAGCAAAGTTAACGGAATCCCAAAAGCCAACGGAATCTCGAGTAGTACTCGAACTACGAAAGGGCTTCGATTCCCACTAGGGATACGTAGGTAGCCTATCATCAGGTCCAGCCCCTCGACCAAAACGGTCACCCTATCCTTCGGCAGCAGACAAAGTCCACCGAAAGGCCATTTCAAATCAAGGTCCGAGGCGCCTAAAAAGCCATCATCATCAAGGTTTGAGGCACCTAAAACGCCATCATCAAGGTCCGAGGCACCTAAAAAGCCATCTCCAAGGTTCGAGGCACCTAAAACGCCATCTCCAAGGTTTGAGGCACCTAAGACGCTATCACTAGGAAAGCGATAAATCGCAATCATCCCCAGCAGGGACCGAAAATGGTCATCTCTTATCCCCAGCAGAGTTTCTCTCCAGCAGCCGACTGTAGAACTCGCTCATCAGGTTCGAGGCACCTAAAACGCCATCATCTCCAGGGTCAAAGACCCGAACTACGATCGGTTTGATTCCCAATCGGGATACGTAGGTAGCCTATCGCTAGGTTCAGCCCACCCGATCACTCGATCATCCCGCCAAATATGGAGCCCATTCTTATCGACGACCCCGCTTCCTTCGAAAGCGCCGTCGCCGAGGGGCTACTGTAAGTGCTCCAATTTGAGCTTGTTAGAATTTTCGTTAGAAAATTAACGAAAGTTATAACATTTCTAACAATTCCTAACTATCCTAACATTTCTAACAAAGTGAGGGTAAAATGGGCATTGTTATTTAAGGTTAAACCTTAAAAAGAATCTTAAAAAGAAAAACAAAAGGAATAAAACCACAAATAGCAATGGCCGGAGACACAAAACCGGCCGTTAATTTGAAATTTCAAAAAGATTATTCCTCTTGTCCAAAGCTGAAGCTGCATTTAATGAACAGTGCACGCTGAGGGGATCCATCCGCGCGGACATGTTTGTAAATTCCAGAGGGCTATAAATTGAGCCCTCCAAATACAAAAATAAGAAGGAAGAACACATTTTGCACCGAACCTCTCGGCGAAATATAGAGAGAAAACAGTGAGAATTCACTTGAATTGTCACCATTTTCTCTCCAATCTTTCCCAACTCATACTCATCCACTCACTCTCATATTAAAGCCCTAAACACTCATACACTCAAGCCAAACACTCAAGAACACAAGAAAGATTGGTAAACCCTCCTCTTCCTAACCCTAAATCTCATCCATGCATGCATCTTCAAACTACAAAATGTAGTTCTTTCATCTTCTTGCTCTAGATCTAAGAAGATCACCATGGAAGTCCATCTCCATGGATGATCTTCTACAAAGATCAACATTATTCTCAAAGTTTTTTCTTGTTTACTTGCAAAAACACACTTTCAAAACCCTAAAAAACCATTTTCAAGCACTAAATCTTGATTTAAAAGGATAAAAATCCCCTTCCCAAGCAAATGAAATGTTTAGTCCTAATGTACCCCAAGGATGGTTTGGTATAGTTGATTCACCACTAAAATGTCTAGTGATCACTAACAAAAACCTAGGGAAATGGGGACAAGCATGGATGCAAAACCCCCTTTAAAATCATATTTTCTTTCTTGAGAAGTTGCTGTCCAGTAGCAATTTTCTCAGACCTCAGTCCATGGTCTTAATTTTTGGACACAGATGAACTTGGAATTTGGTGTTGACTACAAAACACTTTTTGTAGCCAACATCCAGAGCTTTCCAGACATATTTTTATCTTATTTTTTGGGTGAGTAAAACTCCTCTTTTCAAATTTTCTTTCAGAGGCTAGTTCATCAGCTTCTGGGAATCCAGATCTCATATCTGAGGTTTTCAGAAGGTTTTGACCCCTCAAATCTTCTCCAAAATGGAAAATTCCTTCGCACAAACTTTATTTAAGGTGTCTAGAACAACTTTCATTCTCTGAGTTTATCCAGATTATGAAGTTTTAAGACCCTTGAATCCCTTTCAAAATCAAAGGTCCACTGCCTTTTTCATTCTGGCAGAAATGGCTCTCAACTTCAAAAGGTCTTTTGAGTACCAAATCTCAATCCAAAAATCTTCCAAAAAATCATGGGATCAGTTTAAAGTCTTAAAAAGATATCCCAATTTTTACTTTTCTGAGTTTCAACTTATTTTGGCCAAAACACACACACACACACACACACACAAATGATTTTCAGCTTGGAAGACTCGTTTTACGAGGCGCGTCGGGTGCACACTAACGTCCTTCCCGACGCGTAACATGACCTCCGAACCTAAATCTCTGATCTCGGGCTTTTTTCAAAGTTTTGGCCCTCAAAATTAAAATGGCGTGGCGACCCCGTTTTTCGTTGATTTTTCTTTCAAACATAAAAATAGGAAAATTTTCGGATACACATCATCACAGAACCCAAGAATGAGATTGAAACATTTTTTACATACAATAAAAAGCATAAAGTGATAATTGTTATGATCCCCAATTCATGAATCCCTTGTCTCTTATTATCTTTAATATATTTATTTTGCTTTCTTAGTTTTATAATTCAATCAAATTAAAAAAACTCTTTTTCCCTTTTGTTTCGTTTACACTAATTAAATCAACTTGTTAAATAAAGCACACGAGTCTCTGTGGTTCGATCCTTACTTTTGTACGTTGCTACTTCGGTGACTTGTACACTTGCAAGATTTTTATTACACAGTGAAATTTTCTCCATCATAGACCCTCCATTGTTGACCTTCCGCCTCGACCTCCCCTTGATCAACCCTTTAGGCTTTCGTGCACCCGAAAATAAATATGAGGGAACACTAGTTAGGATGTTTGAAGAGCGGAAAAGTTATACAATGATGATTAAGAGGGGAAAATCTAAAAAAAAATTGGACAAGGGTCATTAATAACAATACAAGTCTACTTGAGTTAAATAACATACGACGCTAAAGAAGACGAGTAAAGTATCATATGTTTTCATTTGTCCATTTATCTAAATTATTTCATCACACTTAGTTTTTTAATATATAATCAACTGTCAAAGCGCTATAACTCAAGCGACGTTAGATATATACTCCCTCCGTCTCATCCAACTGTGAACCATTGATCAAGGCATGCCGATTAAGAAATATTATTAAGATAATAAAAATGTGTGATAGAAAATGAAGAGAAAGAATGAGTGAAGTAAATAATAGGTTGGTTGAATAAATTGTATGGTGGAGAATGAGTAGAGTTAATGAGTGGGTGGGGTAGGGAGAATATAAAATATTAAAGGACATACCATTTATGGTAGTTCACACTGGGCTAAAACGGACCAAAAGGAAAATAAGTGTACACTGGACTGAAACGGAGAGAGTATTATATAAGAGATTCGGGGTTCGAAACCCAACAAATATATTATTAACTTTCACATTTTCCAAGAGTTATCTTGTTGTGAGAAAGTAATTTTCAGTAACACTTCGAATAAACAAACGAGTTTTAATTAAAAAAGGGACGCGTACCTTAAAATTGTCAAAACTTCCTTTTTTTTTTTTTTTTTTTATACCCAGGTTCCCGCTTTATCGGGTCAATTCCGTGACCATCAGCACTCCCCCGCAATCTTTGGCGGATGTAAATCGCGGATGTGCCCACACGCAGGCAGGGGTGGCGGCACCCTTATACTCCGGCCCTGAGGAGCCCTCCTACAACGCGGTAGTTGAACTCCCCACACTGAGGTTGCAAGCCCAGCAATGCTGCTTCCTTAACTGAAATGGATGTGCCCGGGGGGCTCCTAAGGACCCTGAAACCCAAGATAGAAATTAAACCACATTGATTCCCCTTGGGGGGAATCGAACCGGTGACCTCCCCTTCGGGAAGTCACCCAAGATACCATTGGGACAAAACTTCCCATTTTAATATTAAAGATACAAGTTTCTTAGAGCATATGCATCCATGACAAAATCTCACGACATGGCTGAGTTGGCGCTGAGGTGGCGAAATGAACTCCCCCAGTCATGACCCTTGCTAGAGGCGTGGACGACTTTGGGACAAATCTGTCTGCACTACGACGTAAATGGCGTGAAGAAAGAAGACAAAGTGAGTCTTTCAGAAAATAATTTGTTAATAATGAAAAATATTTTTAATAAATATATTAATAAATTTATTTTTTAATAATGAAAAATATTTTTTGAAATTATTTTGAAATATATTATTTATCAATTTTATAATCCAATAATTAACAATAATGAAATGGTATGTATAGTTACAATAATTATAAAATAAATGAGCATAAATAAAAATATGATGGAATATAGTAATAAAATAACTAATTATAATAAAATTTATAATTAATCGTTTATACTCTCTCCGTCCCACCAACCAAGAGTGTCACCCTTTTAGGAGTGGCACGCAAATTAAAGAAAAAAGGGGAAGAAAAAATGTTGTGAGTGTAATTTGAAAATAGGAGAGAGAATTAGTGGAGGAAATAGTGAATTTAAAAAGTGTTGTGAGTATAGAGGAGAGAGAATTAGTGGAGGGAATAGTGGATGGGATAATAGAATATTAATAAAACATTTCCTTTTTAGGAAAGGTGACACTTTAAACGGAACGCCATTTTGGATAAAAAGTGACACTTGGAGTGGAACGGAGGGAGTATAGTACAATAATTAATAATTATATACTCCCTCCGTCCCATTTAAACCTTCACCCTTTTGAGCATGACACGCAAATTAAGAAAAAAGGTTAGTGGAGAAAGTGTTGTGAGTATAAAAGTAAAATATGACATAGAATGAGTGGAGGGAATAGTAAAGTTGATTGGTGTTGTGAGTATAAAAGTAATGTAGGAGAGAGAATTAGTGGGTGGAATAGTAAAGATTCTTTGTCATTTTAGGAAAGGTGAAGCTTTTAACAGGACACCCGTTTTGACAAGAGGTGAAGCTTCAAATGGGACGGAGGGAATATGGTAGTAATAAATGTAATATAAATGATAGGACAGAGAAAATATGGTTGGGTATAAGACTATCCCCATCAGTGACCCCGACCCAACTCAATCTCAAATAAAATATTAATTTCTCTCACTTTTATATACACAATCCCATCCTTATATAATTTATACTCCCATCAGTGACCCAACCCAATCCAACCTTTTAAAAATAAAATATTTATTTTTTTATTTACTTTAACTTATCTAAAATACTTATCATTTTATTTTTTAAAATAATGTATTAGTAATAATATTTTTAAAGTTACCCGTACAATTATTAAAAATAATTACCCATACAATTATAAAAAAATAAATTTTGATATATTTTTTATTTTTTTTAATTTATATAATTATATAAAATATACTAGTTTTAAAAATATATTTATATAAGCACAAAATCAAAATAATTTGGTGAAACAAAAAAAATAAAAATTAAATGGTGACCCAACCGGGGCCAACTCCAGGGCAACTGGCCAACCTAAGTTGTGCAAATTCGTGACTTTCTATGAATTTTTTTTTAATTTTTTTTTTTTGTAGTGACTCTCTCACGAGAGTCATTGATGTGAGTGGTTTAATAAAAAATATGAGGGAGAAACTGATAATTTTTGTCATGAATGAAGATAAAATTATTTGGAGTTGTGTTATTAATAATTGATGATATGAAGATGAGACGAAGGAGAGAAGAATGACATGACATGAATTTTAAAATTCATGACTGACTGCGGATGCTCTTAATGAACTTTAATATGAAAGCTGGCATTACAAATGTGAGTAATTTATACCGATAATTTTGTCAGTTATAACGTTCAAAATGATACTTATAAACAAATAAACTAATACTCCCTCCGTCTCAGATCAAGAGTCCTACTTTTTCTTTTGGTCCGTCCCAGATCAAGAGTCCCTTTCCTTAAATGGAAAGTTTTCCATATATTTATACCCTTATCATCTCCATATATTTACAAAAAAACCATTACTATTCCTCCCACTCATTCTCTCTCCTATTAAATATTTTTAACTTTTACATTCTCTCTCCTATTCCCTACCACACATTTAACTTTTACATTCTCCCTACTATTCCCTACCACACATTTAACTTTTACATTCTCTCTCCTAAAATTTTCTACCCACTTTAAAAAAAATTCTTAAGAAGCGTGAAATCCCCTCCGAGGACCCTTGATCTGGGACGGAGGGAGTACTAGTTAGACAAATAAACTAACACTAGTTAGACATGTTAATTAATGAGTGTTATTATGAGTATCAGGCCTCGTGACACGCACCATTTTAAAATCGGAGCTTTTTATAGCGAGTTTGTATTATTTCTATTATACTAGTACATGTTCGTGTTCAAGATTACATAAATTTATTTTTATTTTTTTTATGTATATAAAAAAAAAATGGTCACCCATGTCGTACGACATAAATAGTTATGAGGGCAAAACGGAAAAGGGACAAAATAGTGAGGGCAAAATGGAAATTTTCGCATGTGACATTGTTCAAACAACTGTTCACTCCCAGCTCTCATTTATACTATAGATACTACCCTCCGTCCCATTAGAAATTATACAGTTATTGTACACGCGTGAATTAAGGAAAAAAATAATAATATAAATGTTGTGAGTGTAAAAGTAAAATAGGAGAGAGAATGAGTGAAGGAAATAGTAAATTATAATGGTGTTGTGAGTATTAAAATAATATAGGAGAGAAAATGAGTGGAGGAAATAGTAAAGATTTTTTGCCATTTTAGAAAGTGTGTGATTTATAGCGAGACACCCAAAAAGAAAAGTGTGTAATTTGTAGCGGGACGGAGGGAGTACTTCCTCCGTCCCAAACTTAGATACCCATTTCAAACTAATACTCTCTCCGTCCCACGTGAATGCAAACTTATTTCCATTTTGGTCCGTCCCACGTGAATGCAAACTACCCAAAATGGAAACAAATTTATTATTTTATATTCACCCTACCCCACCCACTCATTCTCTCTCTTCATTTTCCACCATACAATTTATTCAACCAACCTACTATTAACTCCACTCATTCTCTCTCTTCATTTCCTACCACACATTTTCATTATCTTAATAATATTTCTTAATTATTGTGCCCGAAAAAATGGTTCACAATGACGTGGGACGGAGGGAGTATACCTCTTTCCTAAAATGACAAAAAAAAATTATTATTTTCCTCACTCATTCTCTCTCCTATTTTACTTTTATACTCACAACACCAATCAACTTTATTATTCCCTCCACTCATTCTCTCTTCTATTTTATTTTTATACTCACAACACTTTCTCCATTATCCATTTTTCTTAATTCCCGCACTGAACAGTAAACGGATATCTAGATTTGTGATGGGATAGTATGCGTTTGGTTCAACATTTTAAAACTCTAATTCGCAATCTAAATATTCGTTTAAGTTACATTTGTACCCTCGTATGAATACCATAATCTATTTTATAGTACTAAAAATTGTCAAAAGTATATCTAAAATCGTTGATGACTTGGGTTCGCTCCCAAGTTTTGAAAGGAGAGAAGAAAAAAGAAGGGGAGAGAAAGGGAAGGAAAAGAAGAAAAGGGGAGGAAATTCAATAACTTATTGAAGTGTTTTCGAGTTTAAGAAGGAAAATGATGGAAAAAAAATTGAATTATACTTGTACTCTTAATAAAAGAAAGAGATAAAGTTATACTTCAGTAAAATAGGTTTAACAAAAAAATTTGTTTTATAACATTTCTTTTCCTTCCAATTCCTCCCACTTTTGGGAGAAATTTTAAAAATTTTCCTTCTTTTTTTCTTCTCTAAAAATACTTGAAAGCAATTTTAAGGAGAAAAATATATTAAATTTCCTCTCATTTCCTTTCCTTTTTCTCGTTTTTAAAATTCGGGAGCGCACCCTATATCCATCCGGTTTGTCCCATTAACCCGCGGACTAACGAATGGGTCAAATCCTATGGTATATGGGCGACGGGTTTTTGACGGCAGGGACATGAACAAACGGGCCTCGTGCCTTTGTTTGGCATCCTCACTTCAAATAAAAATTGAATGTTCATTTTCATCTGCAAATGCGCAGGAATCACATTTGCATTCATCCTCTCGCGCTCTCGATCGCTCTTGTTTGAAGGATAACATTCTGCCATGGATTCTTCCTCCGTTCAAAATCTCTGTCAACATGTAAACCTCGTATTCTTTAATACTTGAATCATGTTTACCGATTGCTTACCAATTCCAACTGTTTTTGTTTGATTTCCCCCCATAATGCATTGAAAACTCGATTTAATTGACAATTTCGATTCACAAACTGCAGCTAATATCATTGGCGATTCAAAGATGCCGGATGTTAGATGATCTATGTAGATTATCAGTTGTTCTCAAATCGTCTTCACTATTGAATCGTCCCGGTCTTCGAATATCAAGTATTCATCTCTCTCTAACCATATGTACTCTCTCTCTCTCTCTCTCTCTCTACGTAAATATGCTTATATTTATCTTATTTACTGTATTATAGAATCAAAAACATGTGATAGATAATATGTATGTATGCATGCATACGAAGTGTATGTATTTATGTCTCTCAGAGTTTGTCTGCGTTTTTTTCACCTGAAATAATTGATTCTTCTGAATTTAACTTCACTTATCAAGTATCTAGCTGATTGTTGTTAAGTGCTCTATGTGTATTGCGACTTTTGGATGATTGATTATTTCAGACTTTGACATCATTTAAAAGTTGAAAGTTCAATTGAAATAGGCCAACATTTTTTCTGGAGTGTAATTCCATGTAAAAAAAGAGAGGATAAGTTCCATGTTGAGTCCGTCATGGAGATAGCTTAATCAGTTGAACTAGGTCTTGTTTTTTACAATCCCATTTACATGGAGGTTCACTACAGCTAACCTTGTAAATAAAATATGTTGGACATTTGTTTTGTTTTCTTTGTTCTTCTTCTCTTATTGGTTTCATAATTTGAATAGTTTCCGATACGGGAGTTGGAATCTGTATGGATGAGTTTCAGGATGTGAAGTATCCACGAGATCCCAATTTTGGTGAAATATGGGGTAAGACATGTGTATACTATCTCAATATCGACTTTGTATAAACTTTAGGCTCCCCCTTATATCATGGGTTAGTTTGTAACTTAGAGAAATGTTTTCACACTGTCACTTATTGAGTCACCTTACTAGCTGCATCATTGTGCACTGCAGATGGAGTGATTTCAGTTGCAACTACGAGTAAGTACCATGTTTAGCATTTTCCTTTGATGGTAGAAATAAAGTGTCTCACATTCTCTGACACCATATTGAGTGATGTTTCACAACATAAATACTCATCTGCATAACATGATATAAAACAAAACTAAAAGCAATACATGCAACGGTGATATCTACCTGCATTCCATATTATGTTTCCCTTTATAACTTGCTGTATAGCTGATAACCTGTTATACACAATCAGATTGTACATTATCTTTGGGATGATAGAAATAAAGTTTTGTAATTTAGATTGGGAATGGGAAATAACAACTGCAACCGAGAAGGTGATGATAATAGCCATAGCTAACGAGTTAGCCCAGGGAAAAGAGATGTTATTTCTTGTTGCTTTCCACATGTTATGTGACTATTTTATAAGGTTTAACCATTGCTTGGGAAATGTCATGAATAGTTTTGGGAGTTGAAACTATGTGATGAAATAGTTTAGGGAACAGTAGAGAATACAAGTATACTGCTTGGGAAATGTCATGCATAGTTTTGGGAGTGGAACTATGTGATGAAATAGTTTAGGGAACAGTAGAGAATACAAGTATACTGTTTTTTGATGCACATATTGGCATGTTCACTAGGGAGAAGAACAACTCTCTGCCTGCCAAGCACAATAAAATTGGTCCGAGACTGTAAATCTTGGTTTCTGAAAATATTTGAAAGTGTCAACGTGTGCCCTTCATTACCCATCTCAAGGATAGGCACTAGCCAGTAGCCCTTTACAGTACTCATACTGTCATACAACTGTGGCAAATCGAAGTTAACACATTTCTGCCATTGGACTATGATTTCTCCTCGTCCACCATCCCCCCTCCCACATGGCACATACACATGACAAAAAAGGAGTCACAAGAAAGGAAACAACTTCTAAGAATAGTTTTGGCCTGCCAGTCATGTCAATACTTCCACCAAGGAGTATTCCAAATGGTAGACTTTTCTTTGTAGATAGTGTGAAATATTTCCAACTAACAGATTTTGATGCCTCGGTTTGCCATATAATTCTGTCTCTTTTTCCCATCAGATTTCCAGATGTTGCAAACTAATTGGATTACCAACCTTTTCTGAGTCATATCGCAAACCATGTTTATCTTGTCTTCTTTTGTATAAAATTTTACTCTGCAGGCACTTCTGATAAAGAAATATATCACTATAACTTAAATGTTAAGGAAACTGATGTGGCTAGAAGGCTGATAATGCTACCCTCAAAACCAAAGAACGGTGCAATATTCAGGCACGGTTTTTGGGCAAAATTTAGTATGATCAAACCGAAATGTCTGGATATAAGTTATTGATTATCTGTTTTTGCAGTGGAACTGAAGTATCACTCACAATATCCAAAAGTTTTAATGAATTACTGGTAGAAATTACTTACTTCTTTCGGAAGGTCAGTTCCTTGATTCCAATTTCTACTCACACTTTCTATATCTTATTTAAATGTTATAGTTCTTAGCTTATTTTATCATCTAATTTTGATTTTTTGGCTTTAATCTCGTCAAATTTGTTGACCCTGCAGATCCTCATTTTGAAGATTTCTGTAAGTTCAACATCTCAACTTCCTTGAAGGCCCTACGTTTAAACAATTTAATAATGGGAATTTCTCTATATTATGATTCTGAATACGAAGTTATTGGTATCATTGTAAACAGCTTAGATACTTTTCCTTTCAAATGAGATCCTGTGATGTGCTGTCAGTTTCTCATTTTTACCTGTAATTAACCATAGTAATGGGGATATGCACATCTGACACCATCGTTTTGGTCTTTTACCCGTTGAACAAAAAGTTGGAAACTTTCTACACACATCCTTGTTGCTTGAACAATTTCTCATTCTTCCGATGCTGTTATTAGCACATTACAACAACAATGCCTGAATTTCAAATAAGGCCATCTTATGTTATTAGCTCATTACAACAACAACAAAGCCTTAATCCCCCCCCAAAAAAAAAAAAAAAAAAAAAAAAGGCTATCTTAAAAGGGCCCAACCGGGTTCGAACCGGTGACCTCTTGATCTGCAGTCAAATGCTCTACCACTGAGCTATGGACCCTTGTTTGTTGTTAGCGCATTCTTGAAATAATTTTGGTCTATATAACTTCATGTTTGATTCCTAAGAATAAGCTCCTCCATGTAAGTACCACACACCACAATCTTCCAAACTTTGATGATTGGATTGAAAATTGTCAAAGCATTTGTATTTGGATGATGCGAGAAGCTGGTGAACATATAAGGATCATCCTGTTTGAAATAATTATTGCATATTCCTAGCAAAAGAGGATTATATTTATCGCTGGATTGATTATTTTCTGATGAACAACTTGTATAATGCATTTGTCCAAGTGCGCATGGATTTTGCTGTAGGTTCGCTTGCATGAGTCACCACAAAAGTATCATACAGGAATCAGTTAGATGTTCATATAACTGAAAATAAATCATTTCACTCTCCGTTTGCCTACTGTATTTTTAATGGTTTTTTCCTAGACAAGCTAGAGCAATACCTCAGTGACAAATGAATGATTTGTATCAATCCCTAAAGAATCCTCCTGCCAATTCCTTTCCACTTCATTAATTTTTCTATCTGATTTTGTATTTCTCATGTTTTTTTCATTACTCGAAAAGAAATGGTCTAGGATCAAACCTCTTCATCCAAAAAGATTAGGGCTCTTGGCATGGACCCACAATTGGAGGATACAGATATTAATGCATCATTTAAGTAAGGTGTTCATTTTCATTTCTATGCTGGTTTGATCAACAGCAAGTTTCCAAAGCTTTGAAGCAGAGGTACTTTTTATGTTGAAAATTGTCATCGTTAATGATTGCTCTTCAAATAGTAAAGCATTTTTGGACATAATAAATGATGATAAACCTTCATGTCTGGACTCTGGTGCACCATTTTTTCCCTCAAACCTGTCCTAATACTTCTTGCAGCCCGTTCCATTTTATTGCATTTATGCTTTCTTACATCTCTCACAGACTCTCTGAAATCTCTTGGAGATTGCTGTCTCCCTTGGCCAGCTAACAATTCATCTACCAGAAAGTTTGTCTTTGGATTCTTCATATCATATATACTTATGCTGACCATGTGTCTTCTTTGGCTTTATTAGAAGGTTGCAGTTGAACTAGTGGTTGACTGTGCTGAGCTTCCTGGACTCCAATATGATAACATTATCCTAGCAAACGAATGCATTCCTTTACCCGCAGAAGCAAATATTGAATGTCTAAAGTTAGGCCTTGAAGATTATATTCTCAAGCATGGGATGAAAGTAGATAGCATTTGTGAATCTTGCTTTCCAAGCAGGTAAGTTCCAAGTGACCAAATACCATTTTCAAGCATATGAAATAAAGTTCCTCTTAAACTGAAGCAATGATAGAATGAGTTAATTCGCTGTAAGTACTTTTCCCTCTAAGATTTCCTCATCATTAGGGTCTCCTTTAATGTGTATCTACCTTGAAAAAAGCTTTTTCATATCTTCTAAATCTTTTAGCCATGTACCTAAAGTAGAACCATACTTTTACTTATTCATTTGCCCTAGTGAGTTGAACTTGAATCATTCACTTCATTGTGGATATGAGATGTATAAAGACCTTATAAGCTAGAGCTAGTATCCTATAAATCAGTATTGTTTCATGTGTCCACTAAATGCGCCTTTCTTTGAGAATCAGCTTTTTTCAACGTTTTATTGGAGCATGCACCCTGAAATGACTTCTATTTACTGCTGTTTTGCGTTCTTCTTATGGTTATTAGGGAATATCTGAAAGCTGGAAGTGGGGTTGCTTGCCTCAAAGAAAGCAACAGAAGTAGTGGAATGGTGATAGAAGCTGTTATTATTATCAGCCAATCATCACAGATGCAGAGTCCATGCTTCAGGGAGTGCAGCACCAAAACTAAGGTCAGTTTGTTTTATTGTACATAGCTTTATACTAACATCTTGATCTAATCTACATGTGAACATATCAAAATAAGAGTTTTAAGTGAGGATGTCTTGTTTCGCCAATGCTAGTTTCTTATTCTTTCTTTATTTATTTATCAATGAGCAAGAAAGGATTATGCCATCTACAATCAGCACATGAGTATTTCAAAGAAAATTGGTCTCTGGTTCGTTGTATGAAGTATGTGACGACATGGTCTTTTCATTTAACCTCCTCGACTCAAGTCATGCTCTAGTGATCTCATATCAATGAGATCCATTTCGTTTCTCTCACATTAAGAACTAATGGTATTCTAGACATTGATTTGGGGAACCAAGAAAGTATCAAAAAGGACACTGGATTCTTTTTTGTGACGTCCGAAATGGGATAAGGGACACTTGTTTTGGGATGGAGGGAGTAGCATATAGGCGGGTTTCTAAAGCTTTTCTTCTTACTGAAGATTAAAGGAGTAGTTTCTCTGTTGCTAATTGACACCTGGCCAACTCATTGAAAATCTTGAACTGATCAACAGAGGGACCCTATAAAATGTGTCATGCATACAACCACAATTCTGTAAGCCAACTTGCAGCTTGGGAGGCAAACTGAGGTGCACCAACATGCATATCAATCAAAACTGCTAGCTGCAGTGACATACTGGGAAATTAAAGACAGGTGGGCAGACTCAAGGCAAAATCTCGAAAAACAAAACTTTAATCCTATCTTAGGTCAGAGTCATGCAATAAATTGTTTTGGAGAGGGCTTGTTTAATAGAACAATTCCTTGAATATCATCAACTGCTTACTGCCACATCTTCTTTTTTTGTTAATTCTGAATCACCAACATATACCTTTTCAGGTTTTATATTTCAAGGACTTCTCACTTAGTTCAGTTTCACAATCATCACTAAATGCATTCACAAGCATTGACTGGAAAAAGTACGGGTTGATGTTGAAGGACGCCTCCGATATAGACGGCTGTTTATTTCTTGAATGGGAGAACTTGCCACCAGATTCTCACATTGATATCGCGATCCATTGTTACCACACAAAATATCCTTAATTATATGCTTGGGTCTTATGTGCATGTAATTTGTATTATTTGGTGCACTTTAATACCCATATTTTAATTTCTTAACTCGCTCCCAAAGTCATGATGCCATCAGCAAAGAAAACTAGACCAGATCATAATCTTACAAGAAAAGCGGTCAAGCTTGCAATGGACGACTTAAAGGACAAAAATGCTGGATTTCTTTTAAGTGCACATGCAGCCAAGGTGCATCTCTCTCTCTCTCTCTCTCTCTGCCACTCCCTACCCCCTCTCTTCTACATACACAAACACCTAGTTCTTGCTGAAGTAGTTTCGTTTATCGATGTTTAAGGTGTGGTATGTTCAATACGGTACTGCTAGGAAATGTTTATCCCGCAATACTGCCACAGCTATCCACTTCATTACAAAAAATCAATGAAATAAATGGTCAGAGACGGCTGCAAACTGAACTACTGCTGAACTTAAATGAACTAGTCTATGTTAATTGATTAATACCGAAAAACAACATTGATGTCTTGGCAACTGACTAAGAACTCATTGGAAGTGGGATAGCGAAATACTTATTAAGAACGCGAAATTCAGTTTGTTGATCTTTTTGTTTTGAACTTATTAGCCTTTTCTGAAATCTGAATATCAGATAGCGTTTCTTTTCCCGGTTTAGGTAATAACTGGAGTCATCATATGCAATTCTTCAATCTAAAAATCCCAATATTATTCAAGTCTGTTCTTACTCTTAGAGTCTTAGAAGCGCACAAATCACAAATGGAAAATGGAATTCCTATCAGCTGTCTTAATTGCGAGAGAAGTAGTTTTCTAACTAATTCTGTAAGTATGTCCCGAAACAGAGTCCTGCTTCCATTTTGATCCCCCCCCCGGGGGGGGAAAGACGCATTGCCAAATTCAAACCATAAAATGGGGGGAGGGGAAGAAGAAGTAATTAAGCGCAGTTTAAAGAAATATGTAGCATATAAATTCCAGGAAGCTTCTAGAAGATTTTCCCTTCTTTCTTTTTGTTTGGAGAATAACTTGGGTTTCCAATAAGCCAATGGTTGCCGGATAAGGATTAGCAGTATTATTAACGAGGGGATTATTATGGAAGGGATTAATAATACTTCCCTAAGATCTGTATAATTAGTGAGGGGATTAAGATCTAATTCCAATAAATCGGCTTAATTATCCGGATGCCTAATTTATAATCAAACGCCCTCTTAATAAACCTTATTAATCCTGATGAATGCTATCCCTTCTTAAGCCTCCTAACCAAACGGCCCCTTAGTGTATGAATAAAAGGCCGGTGGTAATAGAAATATTCTTTCAATTTATTTTTCAAAGTTGATGCCAAAGTTTCTCATCTATTGCCTTCCTCAGATTTGCAGTTACGCCCCTGATCTTGCTAGAACAATGGCCGGTCTGATCTTGACTTCCAATGACTTGAATTTTCAAGATGAATGTATTTCTCTTCTTGGGCTGCAGTGTCAGGAAAAAGAAACAAATATTATTGAAAACTGCATTAAAGAAAAAATTATTTCAGTCATTCAGCTGGACGACAAAAGGCCTCCAAAAAGCAGAGGAGCTGCACCTTTTCTTTTTGAAAACGAGACATTCGAGGAACCTGAATTCATGGAAGCCGAATATGAACAAGGTGAGGAAGTTCTTAGTTCTTTAGATTTATAGAAATATCTTTGCATCATGCTGAATCTTAGAAAAATATTGACTATAGTAAATTTTAAATCAGAATCATTGATAATTAATTATGAGAACTATAATCTACTATGCTCACTTCTGCAAGTTCATACCTATTTTCTTGACCTTTAATACTAGGACTGAGGTTCAATTCCAGCATGCTCTTTAACCTATTTTCTTGACTTTTTGCGATTTTGTCCTTCCTTGATATTTTTGAAAATATTAGCATGACCCCCGAAAAAATACAACTGACCCCCTTGCATATATATTGAATTCCAAGGGTTAAAATATTGAGAGATTTTACACTGTTTTTGAATTTTTAGTGCTTAATTTTGTAAAAATTTTAATTGTTATAAAAGTATTTATATATTATGTATTTTTTAAAAATATTAAGGAGCCAATATTCAAACACGGCCCTATAATTAGACCTGCCTCCCAAGGTCATGGGTTTGACCAAAAGGTAAAGTGTGTGTATGATACTGACTAGGAATTAGTATATCCTTAATGAGGAAGGTAAATTAAAAGGAGTGGTCCAATTTGGCCAAGATTGTCTGGTCTTTGAATCAAGTCAAGTTCTTCAAATTTCAGCTAGAAAATTGCTGTTGAGGTTGACTTGGTCTCTTTACACCATTTACATACTTCCGTCGAAAAACAAATTTTGAATTTAAAACTTATTTTGAAAATATTAATTTTTAATTGGAAAAAAATTATAAGCATTCTTCCTATTCACTTTTAAAATTTTAATTTTGCAAAAATATAATCCATCCGTCCCACTTCAAGAGTCATACTTTTCCTTTTGGTCCGTCCCAGACTAAGAGTCTCATTCCATAAATGACAAATTTTGAACAGTGTTTCGGACATTTATACCCTTATAATGTAAATATATTTAAAAAAAAAACCATTCTTTATGCCCTTATAACATATTTACAAAAAAAACCAATCAAAAAGAGGTTTTATCATAGATGTTTTAACTTTAACATTCTCTCCTCTAATCTTCTACTCACTTGCAATTCTTTATTCATTTCTTAATTTTTTTTTAAGAAGCGTGAAATAATACCTAGACCCTTGAAGTGGGATGGAGGGAGTAATAAACTATGAAAAAAAATTGAAAAAAAAAACATTTAAGAACAGTTTTTGGAACAATTTTTTGTAAAAAAAATTCAAAAAGTCATTCATTAATATAAACTGATCATTCTGTTTGGGACAGAGTAGCAAAAGTCCCGGGAGGGGGAGGGGCAGGGGCTCCACAATAATTGGCAAGTGCATCACTTTATTCCAAAGAAACATGGTGTGGGGATTCTGGTTCTCTCATAGATCTTGTACTTCATGACAATTCTTTTGTTCTTGTCTCCCCCTACTCTGCCTTTGAAAAATCATATACTCCCTCCATTCCCTTCCATTCCATAGTAATATTTGATTACTTACACTTTAATAATATATTTTCATTTTCAAAACTACCCTTAATTGAGATTTATTTACTCCCTTCGTCTCGATTTAACGTTCACAGTTGACTTTGCGCGAAAATTAAGAAAAAGATGTAGGTGATGAAAGTATTGTGAGTATGAAAAATTAAATAAGAGAGAGAATGAGTGGGAGGAATAGTGAGTTGATTAGTGTTGTGAGTATACTCCCTCCGTCCCGGAACATAATTCACAAACACTATTTGCACTGGTTTTAAGGAGAGAGTATTATATTGAAAGTGTTGTGAGTGTGAAAATAAAATAGGAGAGAGAATGAGTGGAGAGAATAGTAAATTATAATGGTGTTGTGAGTATTAAAATAATGTAGGAGAGAGAATGAGTGGAGGGAATAGTAAAGATTCCTTTCCATTTTAGGTAAGTTTTAAATGTGTGAAATAAGTTTTGGGACGCCCAAAAGGGAAAGTGTGAAGATTGTTCCGGGACGGAGGGAGTAAAAGTAAAATAGGAGAGAGAATGAGTGGGGGAAATAGTAAAGATTTTTAGCCATTTTAGGAATATTTTAGGAATAAAGCAAGTAAGAACCTTAAACTGAGACGGACCAAAAAGAAAAGTAGAAACATTAAATCGAGACGGAGGGAGTATTATTTTATGGTCAGATAAATTAACTTTTTAGCACAGTTATTTACTTACCCCATCGTTTCATTTTTGAGTGGGGATATATTGATTTTCTATATATCACATCGTCCTCATTTTCGCGTGGACACAATTTGATCTTGTGCTCTGTCAGAGGGTCCAAATAAGCGGTCCTCATTTTCACGTGAACACAATTTGATGATTTTGTGCTCTGTCAAAAGGTACAAATAAGCGACTGATATCAGCAAAATGATAGTGAAAGGGCCAAATAAGCCTAGATTCTCGCTTGTTAGTCTCTGAATCCCACCGCCCGCTTACCTATAGGGAATATATCATCATCTTGATTGGCTCCCCAAACCGAGAAGGGTATGCATATATGATCATGTGTAGGAAACTAAAAGTTGAGGCTCGGCCTCTTATTTCCCCTAGAAATCAGTTTCAAGTTCAATTAAGGCCTCATTTGTTTTTTATTTTCATCTCTTATTCAGATTTGAATGGGTGAGTTCATCAGACATAATGCAATTCAGACTGTTTTTTTTTCTTCATTCAAATCTGAATGCCTCTTATTTTTTACTTAATTTTCAGATGTAAAACTATCACTTATTTGTCTCTTAATTGATTTTTTTCATATATATCTCTTCCATAAACTCGTAATTTCAAAAATACTCAACCCAAACACTAGATCAATAACCATTCATCTCATCTCTCTACTCCATTAAATGTCGTAACATTAATTTCAGATGTGAATTCAAATGAATATTCAAACAGTTTGAGTAATTCAAAAATCAGTTTTCAGACGCTACCTATTACCAATTCAGCCAAATTCAGACATGAAATCAGATTTCAGTACTTAACACTTAAAAAAATCAAATGCCGCCTAAGGTTGGGGTGGAAGATGAGGTTATGGTTTCAGAAGGGCAAGAGCAACAAATAGATCTTAGTAACTGGTTTCCTGGCAAACACAAATTAGACAGATAACAGTTCATGCAATAATGAGAAACATTTGAATACTGAACTACCAAAAGAATAATAATCAAACGGCAACCAAAAAATAGCTTTATGTTATGCTTTAGGGATTTTAATAAAACCTAGACACGCTTATAAAAGTTCTTGCAGCGAAACCGAACGACATACTATTAGACGATAACCATTTCAAGTCGTAAAGAGAACCAAAATCCTCGGAAATCCAAAACCACACGCGGATTAGAGGGGCAAGAAACGGAAAGACTAGATAAAAGCCCTGCATCCAGAATCACCCCCACATGAATTGCTCTGCATCATCTTATGCCTGCAAAAAAAGTAAATAATGGGAAACGTAAATACACAACTGCTGACTGAGTGATAAACCAGCATTTCATATAGCAGTCCCTCCGCTCCATAATAAGTGTCTGCAGTTGACTTGTCAAACTTTTTAAGGATTGTGTTTTACTTATTTGTACATTGCTAAAAATTGTACCAAGACCATTTACTTATTTAGAAGTGTGACACTTATTTTGGGACAAATAAAAAAGGAAAGTGTGACACTTATTATGGACGGAGGAAGTAGGTACTTGCCTTGTTAGCAATATTGTTGGAAAGCCAGTCCAACCCCTCGTAAAGTCCCTCTCCAGAGGTTGCACAAGTGCTCTGGATGTACCTGGAGAGAGAGAGAGAGAAAGAGAGAGAGATTAATAAACATTCAGACTATTATTCAATAGAATAAGAATATAGTCAGAAAAGAGCTTTAGAAATGTTACCAGTGGCGCTGCCGGAGGGAGTGGAGGCCAAGCTTATCGGTGATTTCAGCAGCATTCATTGCATTGGGAAGATCTTGTTTGTTAGCAAACACAAGCAAAACTGCATCTCTTAGCTCATCCTGAAACAAGTAGCAAGTAAATTTAGTCTGCCAGTCAATTAAAAAAAAATCATTAAGAGATACTCCCTCCGTCCCAAAATGTTTGTCCCATTTGACTTTTTTGTTGAACATTGACCACAAATTTATGAGAGATTAATCATGTTCATGAAATTCTAAAAGTTGTTGTTGATAATATTATTAATGGTGAATCAATAGGAATTTTTAGAATTTCATGAACATAATTAAATTGTCATATATTTGTGGTCAAAGTTCAACAAAAAAGTCAAATGGGACAAACATTTTGGGACGGAGGGAGTAGTAGTTAGGGAAGGAATGGTAAAATTACCTCATTCAACATCCTATGCAACTCATCCCTAGCCTCAACAACTCTGTCTCTGTCGTTGCTATCAACCACAAATATAAGTCCCTGTGTGTTCTGGAAATAATGCCTCCACAGTGGACGGATCTGCATTGTTAAGATAGTAAAACATTAAAAACTTGAGCAATTTTATGCACTAACACAATAAGCATATAGGTTCCATCATACTCCGTGATTAACTATCCTCAACTGAGGGTCTATAGAAATACACTTGCATTATCAACTGATATAAAATCTTGGAAATGCTAAAAATTTAAAATTCACACCTTGTCCTGACCCCCGACATCCCACACAGTGAAGCTGATGTTTTTGTACTCAACAGTCTCCACATTGAATCCTTCACAAGGTCACCACAATTAATTGCTCAGAAACGCAATTCGTAAAATCACTGAGCAGAAAATCATATATTAATAGGAAACTTTCCACTACACTGGAAGCATCTTATTGATCCAACATAAAGAAGTTTGCTGGGAATATTTCACACTATTAAACTAACACATGCAAATACAATGATAATCTACAAGATTTTGTAAAGATGATTTCATAGATGAAATTGCTGGATCACAGTGTTGAGTATCATCTCTATGGAATACTTGGGCTTACTATCAAAATCACGGGATGCTTTATAAGAACAGGCCCTTCCTCATTATTAGCAAGCTACAAAGAACTGAATGTCAGCCAGCACCAGCTCCTTATTTTTTCAACCCTCGTGAAAGACACTTTTGAGTTTGAGGGATATTTGAAAAATATGACTTTTACGCAATTTTAGTAGCAACAATACATAACTACCATTATTATCTACTTTATAGACTTATATTATTGCACATATACAATGGAAAAAATATTTGTTAAAAGTGATGTTATTAACTTGTTTAAAAAAGGACACTTATATACAGGTAACTTTTTAGAAAATGCACTCATTTAGGGATGGAGGGGGCAATTACAGCAAAAACTTCCCAAAACATATCTAGTTGATAATGGTAGTACATAAGAAAACATGAGAGTTTGCCTTCAAATGTTATGACTTTCATTTATGGATTAAAGTCAGATTCCATGTCAAAAGCCAAAAGCTCAGAACGCAACCTTTTTTTTTTTTTTTTTTTTTTGCAGATGCAGGTATTATGTAAATGGAGTTTAATTTTTTCAATACATATGAACCAATGGAGTTCAAGAAAGAAAAAAAACTTTCACAAGGTAACTATCATCATTTGCACAAAACAATTGAATACTTGGGCACATATGATAATAGTAGAAATCAGACATACCGATTGTAGGAATGGTAGTCACAATCTCCCCGAGCTTGAGCTTGTACAAGATGGTGGTCTTACCAGCCGCATCGAGACCAACCATCAGAATTCGCATCTCTTTCTTGGCGAATAGCCGGCTGAAAAGCTTGGTGAACGTTAGCCCCATTCTATTTCTTGCAACGATCCCTACACCACAAATTACAAAACAGTAGATCAGCGAGAGTGTCAAACAGATAACATTGATACCCTGTACCCCCCCCCCTCTGCCCAGTTGACAAGCAAAAGAATGAGAAGGAATAAGAAAGGAATTCACCAACAATACCAATATCTGTGTTTACCCAAAATGCAATTGAATCAAAAGGATCTAATATAAGAGTTTAACTACAGAACTTCTGTTTCTTTTAAGTTTCACTATAGATTTCAAATCATATGAAAAAACATGCAATTATTTCATAACACGAACATTTTCCATAAATGTAACTAAGCCACATGGATCTAAAAGTAAAAGAAAAACCATCACAATTATCACTTGACAACAAAATTAAAGCAAGTAGATTCAAATCATATAGAATTCATGCCTTCAATATTCAAACTAACATCAACATTGTTTGTGAAAGTAATCATGCTCATGGATCTAAATGTAAAAGAAACTCAATCAAGACGATAGCATGAAATTGTTTCCTGATATAAAAATCTCATTTCCAAGCTCCAATAGAGATTCGGATAATATACAACACTGCATTTAGTTTTAAAACAAACCAACAGTACTCAAAAATACACCTAAATCAAATGGATCTAAACATAAAACAAAATCATCACAATTATAGTAAGAAATCATCACTTTCACAAAACAAAATATCATCTTAAGCTTAATTTTAGATTTAAATCTCAAAGTATACACACATAACACATTCATCTATTAATGTGAAACAACCACCACACACATCAGATCAACTTTTCAAAATTTCAGATCAGAGACCTAACGAAACAAAACGCCAATTCAAGCAATCAAACCGCGAAAGCAATTTACACAAACAAATCCTAAACGAAACATACGATCAGAATTTCAGTAAAATGTTGATGAAATCGCGAAATTGCATCTATATAAGATCAACAAGGTTATATCAAAATCAAATTGTTAATAGAATTATTGAAATCGATGAACAAATCTGTACCTTGAAGATGATATGAAAAGGAATTGGATTGGGAAACGGAGATTGGATTTACCTGGATATGGATTCTGAGAGGGATCTAGAGAGAGAGAGAGAGACCTGACACCAATGAGAAAAAAATGGGGGGCGTTATAGAGGAAGCGTCGACGGCAGGGGTTAAAAAAAGGAAGACCTGGATCAACCTGATTTGCAATTTTTACTTTTTGGTTTCAAATTAACGGAAATGCCCCTCGCGTTAGCCACCGGCTCACCGCACGTTCTTTTTTTTTTTCGCTCTTTTTTCTTTTTAATTTCTTGCTCCGTCGCATCCAATTTAAAATCTAATATACAACACAGAAAAAAGGATATAACTTCCTCTTAGCCCCTGGGTATAAAGAGGGGCTAAGATTTAAAGTTGGAGAGTTGATCAAACGATCCAGAATTATCTTCACAGCAATTATGTAACCTCTCCTCAGCGCTACTTCTTCTCTCCGCTAACCGCACTACGCTTCAGTTACCTAGCACACCATCAGCGCCAGCGGCCATTGTCCCAATCATCATGGATCTGATAGAGTCTTACGACAAGTTAATCGGTGCAAATAATGTGAAAGCAGTGCCGAAAATGACTCCGTAGTGAATGTCGGAGGTGGAAATGGTGTTGGCGAAAAGATTGTAGCCTCTAGCTCTCATTGTCGCGAGCATCGATTCAAGCTCTTGCACCGAAACAACATTGACGTTGGTAGCGACGTCGGCTAGGAGGAGAATGAGGAGAAGCGTGAAGAAATTGACGGTGGTGGAGTTGCCGGAGACTGACGCCATTGACGAAACCAAAAGAGCTTGAGGCTAGGGTTTGCAATTGGCAGATTCCGATGCAGAAACAGGACATTTTCCTCGGCCTCAGGTTGCTGCATTTAACTATGGTGAGTTATTAAATGTATTACACTTAGTTTAAAGTGTCAATTGGGAATTGTAGGCAAGAGACACCGCCTACTGTGAAATGGAGCATCCATATTGACACAAATAAAGTGTTTTAGAACTCAATTATGATAACTTTTTATTGGACCAAATAAGATTAGTTAACCCCAAGTATTATTGATGAATTCTTCATTCATGGTTCTTGAATCTAAGGCTCCGTTTGTTTAGCGTAAAACATTTTTCGGAAAATGATTTCCGGCAAAATGTTTTTCGAAAAATGAAAATGTTTTTCGGAAAATAAGATAAAAATGAAGTTTTCTCCATTTTCTGGTGCGAAACAAACACCGAAAAATGAGGAAAATATTTTCCGAAAAACAAACGGAGCCTAAGTACACTCACTTTGGGTATGCCTATTTCTGTAACTTTAAACAACTTTTGGGTTAAGATGGTTTTATTTTTTCGGCAGATGGTTGTGCGAGCATTGAGGAGGAAACATCAACAAGCCTGAAGGTGATATGCCTGTAAGTTGTGAGTTGAGTTTGATCTAATTTCTCTCTTTTAATTTGCAGCTCCCAAAATAAATGTTGTTCCCTTCGGTGCGAGTTTTATATTCTTTGAAGTTTGATGCTGTGAATTGGATGGTGGTGGGTGTAAGTGTCCCAATCTGAACCGCCAATATTCCTTCAGCCTAATTTAACGACTTTCACGTCAAATAAACAGTTAAGGGCATTTTGGTCATTTCCTAAGGCAATTTAAACAAAAAAAGGGCCTTAAAGGAATATCAAAAATAGGTCAAAAATCGATTGGGAAGAGTCATTTCCAAGAAATTGACTAACTTTTCATTAAACAACTTTTGGGTTAAGATGGTTTTATTTTTTCGACAGATGGTTGTGCGAGCATTGAGGAGGAAACATCAACAAGCCTGAAGGTGATATGCCTGTAAGTTGTGAGTTGAGTTTGATCAATTTCTCTCTTTTAATTTACAGCTCCCAAAATAAATGTTGTTGCCTTCGGTGCGAGTTTTATATTCGTTGAAGTTTGATGTTGTAAATTGGATGGTGGTGGGTGTAAGTGTCCCAATCTGAACCGCCAATATTCCTTCAGCCCAATTTAACGACTTCCACGTCAAATAAACAGTTAAGGGCATTTTGGTCATTTTTTAAGACAATTTAAACAAAAAAGGGCCTTAAAGGAATATCAAAAATAGGTCAAAAATCGATTGGGAAGAGTCATTTCCAAGAAATTGACTAACTTTTCATTAAATGCAAACAGCCAAAACTGCTTTCTGCAGAATCAGGCACGCTTACACTTCCATCCGCGCGGACAGGAATGAGACTCAGTCTCATCCGCGCGGACACATTTGAAACCTAAAATCTGCGTATAAATTAAATCATTCTCTCTCAGTCTAAAGGATCCAAGAATTCGAACCCTACTGTTATATTCGTAAAAAACCCAGAAAACAGCCTAACACTCACCCAAAAACACTCATCCAAACACAAAATTCAACACAAATCTTGATCATATTCAAGCCCCAAACACAAATCCAAGGAAGATAGGGTACAATCATTGGTAAACCCTCCTTCTCCTTACCTTAATCTCCCTCATCCATGCATACATCTCACATTTTAAAGATGTAACTTGTTTATTTGCTTATTGTTCATCCCTTGTCCTAGATCCAAGAGGATCTCCATGGAGTTCATCTTCATGGATGATTCTCTACAAGGATTCATATTTTTAGCTTGTTCTTCCTTTTCTTTACATAAACTAGTTGTTACTTGATCCTTTGGCCTAAAGTGTGGTCACCTTGGAGTTCATTTCCATGGATGATCACACTAAATGGTCCATATTCTTATTTTATGTTATTAGTTCTTACTTGACCTAAAATGTGGTCACCTTGGAATAAATTCCCATGGATGACCATCTTAAATGGTCTAAATTGTCTTTACTTCCTTAAAAATATTTTTTCTAACCTAAGATCTTCACCTTGGAACAATTTCCATGGATGAAGATCATTAAGGTTCCTAGGTTGCAAAAAGGGTGAAGTTGATACATTGAGTTCAAAGATCTCAAGGATGGTCATCTTAATGACCACCTTAGAAATCCACTCTAGAGTTGATACATCCTTAACCTAAATTCAATTTTCATAAATTAATCTTTGTTTTATGTTAAATCTCCCCATCCCAAGCAAATGAAATGCTTTCAAGTCCTAATGTACCCTAATGATGGCTTGATATAGTAGATCACCACTAATCATGTTTAGTGATCACTAATCAAAGCCTAAGAAAAGTGGGGACAAGCATGGATGCAAAAATTCAAAAAAATGTTTTCATTTAACACTTTCAGTTGCAAAAACTCCAGTCCTGATTGTGTAACTCCAGTTTACATTCTGGAATTTACAGAATCAGACTGAAAAGCTGCAAAAAGGAATATTTACTGTTCCATCCGCGCGGACAGAATTGAATCTCGCTCTGGTCCGCGCGGACAGAAATGTAAGGGACAGACATTTTGTTTCTTCAGTCATTTTTCACTCACAGAAGCACATTGTTTTGGTAAATTTCTACCAAATTCAGCCAAAACCTTATTTCAGAAAATTCCTTTTGCAAAACACACACACACACACACACACACACACAAATGATTTTAAATTAGGAAGACTCATTTTACGAGGCATTCCGGGTGAACCCTAACGTTCTTCCCGAAATGTAACGTGACCTCCGAACCCATTTTTCTCTAATTTTGGGCATTTTTCAAAGTTTTGGCCCTTAAAACTAAAAACGGCGTGGCGACTCCGTTTGATTTTTCAAAAATGAAAATCGGGTACATCACAGTGGAACAGTAGAAAGGATAACGAAATGACCGGGGAAAAAAAAATGTTTATAGGGTTAAGACGGACACATTTTGAATATACACCAAAATTCTCTAAATATTTTATTTTTATTTGGTATTGGTTGAAACTATTTTCATATAATCTTCAATATATAATTGTTGTTATGACCAAATAAGTCTTCAGAATTGATGCAGATATACCTCTGTTATTTCTTTCCATAGCTGATTATTTGGTTTTTGACAACAAATGGTTTACCCTTGGCCAATCTTTGTTGCCAGTCTGATGTAACTAAAGTTTGGCATCAGTTCTTAGTTTCTTGGAAGGTGAATAGTGATGCTTCCTTAGATAAACTTGGGGACAGTTGGATATGGTTTGTTATCTGGTTATGTTGCACTGATATACATCTTCAAGATTCAGGTAACTCTCTATTGCTTGATCGATTTAATAGTGGATGTTGGCGTGACTTTGCCTGCAGAATTCTCTCTGATGTATACTCAGCTTTGGTATAGAATTGAGAAGAATGGAAGGTTGTGTATCGGAAAGTATATATTGAATAAGGTTCGTATTGATTTAGATAATGATGTTCAGAATTTGTGTAGTTTAGAAAAGAGAAGAAAGGTTGTTATAAAAGGTATAGATAGGCCTAGATGGTTGGGCTATTACAATGTAATAGATAGTTTGAGGTCCGGCTCCATCTCACTCATGATTAATAAAATTCCCCCAGATACTGCCCTGGTTCCAAAAAAAAAAAAAATCTAAACCCTAAACCCTAAATTTGATTAGTCATCAAGGAATACCACTGTTGCAGTAATTATAGTGATCCAATTCTTAAGCTATGGGTGTTTATCTATTGACACCCTTCACTTTCCCATGATTGCATATGATGGTTGAGTTGGATATTCTTTGTAAGCACATAATCTGTTTTATTAAATTACTAACCAAGAAAATTTACACTATTATCATCTGCTCTTTGTTCTTTTGACCGTTTCAATACTTTAATTTAGTTTTATTTCTCCAACTGCAATCTTTTGCCTCTCTTTTGGTACTACTATACGATTTTGCTGTGATGAATTATGTGAGTGTGTGTGTCACTACTAGAATTATTAATGTTGGACACGGTCATAACCGTAACCAAATAAGTATTTTCGTCGCCATATTATAAAAAAGCGACGACCGAAACCGTAGGCAAAAAATGGTTCCTAATGGGAACCACTTTCGGCCGTCGCCATCCACTGTAATTTACCGACGACTGTCCGTTACCTCATTTTGCAATGTCGTAGCCATTTTATTTGACATTCTCCAACCATATGGTCGTCTCCATATATAGAAATACACATTCCGACGGTTTTGTCCGTCTTCATTTATATTAACAATTTAATAAACAAATTTAATATTTTTAATAATTAATACATTTATCATATTAAATTTTAATTATTGCTAGAACTCTGTTGTTGTGGCTGCAGTTGCTGCTGTTGTGGTTGCAATTGCTGATGTTGCGGCTGCAATTGTTGCTGAAACATACCCCCCCATCAAATTGTTAAAACCCAGCTGTCTCTGTTGCTGAAACATACCATTATTACCCATCAACTGCTGCATAATTTGTTGAAACACCTGTTGTCGCTGTTGTTCCTCTCGCTCTTTTCGCTGAAACAAAAGAGAAAGTATACCCTTGTAACCCAAGATTGATAATGATTATGTATCCTTCCTCTCCTACACCCAATTGGTTGTTCCTGAGTTCATCAACAAAACAAAAAAAAAAAAACCAAGAAATTAGATGAAATTGGGAAGTTGGGAACAAATTGAATCAAACCAAAAACAATATTTACAAAATTTTCGAAATCAGTATGAAGCAAGAAATAGCCAAAATCAGTTTCACCCTAGGAAAGGTCTTGTTGAACAAAATTACATGAGTGTGACTGATAAAAATGGCAGATTTGTAGAGAGAGAAAGTTAGGGGAGAGAGAGAGAGAGAGAGGGGTAGTGAGATGAAGATTGTTTGATACGATGGAGAAATCAATCTGAAATAAAAGAGAGGTATATACCTTTCTTGGTAACGACGAGCAACGGGAAAGAGACGATTGGCGCCGCTGAAGCGATTGGCGCGGAGTCAAGGATTGGCGCCGGAGCTGAAGGAAATTGTGCGAAAGAGAAACCTAGGCCAAGCTTTTGGGGTAAAAAAGAGGAGAAATAGGTTTTGGGCGTAATAAGGTGGAGAAATAAGATATGTAGGAGTATGTCCTAAATTGGGCCGTAGATTGGATAAATCGAGAAAAAAAATGGGCTGCGGTCTGCTCGTCGCCATATTGATGTCCGTCGCCAGGATTAACATGCCGACGGCCAATCCGCGGGTCTAATTTTTCATTTTTCCCTCCTACTTTTTTTCTGCTTCCCGCTCAAATGGAAACGGAGCGGTGGTCTGCCGCCATCGCACAAATAGGCCGTCGATAAATGCCTGCGAACACCGTCCGTAGCCAAATGTTCGTCGAAATCAAATTGTATTCTAGTAGTGTGTGTGGGGGGGGGGGGGGAAGGGGTTATTTATATGTTCTTATATTCTATTTGAATTGGGGTGGGGTTAGGCTGGCAGGAGGCGAGATGCGTTACCTCAGGTTAGCTTTCATAGTGGTTTAGGACAGGGTTTTTTTTATCTGATTTCGTTGATTGTATTACATTTAACCTGCCTATTTGACTATTTGGAAATATCAATTTTTTCATAAAAAAAGCTTATTTATAATTTTGTAAATTTTTAGTTTGCTAAAATATAATAAATTATGGAAAAAATTGAAAAAAAAATACATACTTAGGAATTGTTATGTTTGGACTTTCAAGTGTGGATATCCATGATCAACATGTTATTGATGACAATGTTCAAAATAGAATCAAATTATTCATTTTCCAGTTATCCAACATAATTTATATATGAATGTACATTTTGAAATCGATTTCCAATTTCAACAGCTCTCTTAGTTTATATATCATGCATGACTGTATTTTAAAAACATATGAGCCTGTCTTTATTGTTGTAGTTTCTGGCTGTAACGACCCTAACCCTAGGCACTATTTTAGTATAACATTATATGTTTTTAATATTAATGTTAACTTTATATGTTTACTTTATATCTTTGACTTCTTATATTAGGATGAAATGTTTGGGAAATAAAATAATGTTCTAAAGGGAAATATAAAAATAGAAAATAAATAAAGTGTGAAAGGAGATTAAAGTATGTGGGATAAAGTATTTGAGTAGGATGAAATGACTTGGAAGACTTAGTTATATTTTTGGTGAAAGCCTTTGAATTTAAAGGGGGGACCATATCCCTTAAAATCCTCCCCTTTTCCCCTTTTAAGTCAAGACAACCATACCTCTCCCTCACTCTCCCCCCATGATCCGGCCCCCCCCTCTCCCTTTACCACTTTTATACTCCATCCTCCTTCTTCTTCTTCTTCATTTTATTTTCTTTACAAAATTCCATGGAAATCCCACCCTTGAAAGCCTCATTTCCTAAGCTCCTAGAGAATGCAATTCTCCACCATTTTTGGATCCGAGAGTACTTTTGTAATCGGGAGACCAAGAGGAGTTCATCAAGCTAAGAAAGTCCTAAATCCATCTCCTATTCTAAAGTAAGTTATTATGACCTTTCCTTCTATGAATGCTCATGAACTAGCTAATGTTGTTCTTGTGATGATAATGGTTGTTTATTGCCTTAGAACTCTTTTTGGGACTTGAGGATGTGATAAATGACATAGAAGGATGTTATGATTCTTAGAAGTTGATTGAGTGAAAGAAATGGGTGGAGTTAGATTTAAAATGTTAAATCTTGAAAATGGTAGTAAATTGGGTGGAAAATCAAGTGGTAATAAATCTAGGTTTAGATCACTTTGAGTTTAAATGAAATAAAATGAGGCTTTTGTTCTTAGAAATTGATTTAGAATGAAAGAAATGGGTTGAGTTAATTTTAGAGGATTTACTTGAAATGAGTGGATAAAATGGGTTGGAAATCTTGTGGAAAATAATCTAGAATTATGTTATTTTGGTTTAAAGGATTTAGAATGAGTTTGTAAAATTTGGAAATTCTTTTAGGTGATTATGAAAGTAGGAAGATGTAAAAAGGGAAAGAAGAACCTAAGTAAACAAAGGTTTGGAAATAGAGCTTCTTTGGGGGTCTTGGGCGGTCGCCCAGTGGTGATGAGCGGCCGCCCATCTTGGCGAAGTTATGATGCCTAGAAATCCCTCTTGGGCGGTCGCCCAAGAGGTTATGGCGGTCGCCCATGTTGCGAAATTGGCCTAGTTTCCTGTTTATTGAATTTTCACTAGTAACCTCCTAGCATGATCCTTAACCGATATAAAGTTTGGAACCTAACCTTTTCGGATATGAATTAATCCTTTTAACCTAAGTTATACTTAGAGCAATTGTATCACTTAATGGCACCTTAAATGGGGTTTAAATGAAAATATGGAGGCACTCTATCTTCGACTTAGAAATCATTTGAGAGTTTATTAAAGGTGACTCCAACTTGGTAGAGTTAACTTGGATCCTTATAGAGATCATATATTGTCGTATAATGACTAAGTAAGATAGGTTGATGATATCTCATTATCTTACTTGAGTACCTATTCATGGATTGGATTATGCTTAGTGTATTACATAAATGCTTTGACTCGATTATCGTTGAACATGAGTATATTTTACCATGTGGCTATATTGCTAAATTATGCAAAGTGTGTTAAAGAAATGTTGCACTATGATGTTGATTGAGCATGAGTATATTTTACCATGTTGCTATGTTGTTTATCCCCTTTGTGGATTTATTCAAGTATCTATTATGTGCTTGATAATGTGTGAGTCGGTGACATTTGGGGTATAACATAATACGATCAATTATGGAAGTGTGACCTAATGTGATCTGGATTATGTTATATTCGTGGCCGTCCCCTCCTGTGGCCGCGGGATGGGGTATAGCATACGTATTGAGCCAAAAGCCTTACAGAGTTGCTCGTCTTATTTGGTTCCCGAAAAACGGGTCTTATAAGACGTGAGTATTGCTTAAGCAGCTCAGTAAGATTGGAGTATTATTATACCCAATGTTGTACGACCATCATTCGCTCGTACGGGAAAAGGTAAACCAAGGTAATGTAAGGTGTTTACGGCTTTTCCAACGTGTTATATGCAACTTGTTATGTGTTGCATCTTATATGGCATATTCTTGCATTCATAATAGCTTGCTTGAGATTTATTCTCACCCCTCTCCCTTTCTTGTTTTAGATTCCGAGACGAGGTGGACCGGCCAGTAAGGGCGGTGAGGAGTTTGGAAGTTATATTGTGGGAATTGTCTGGGTATGATTAGGTTGGTATAGGAAGTGTGCTTTGGTATAATTCATTTATGGAATTGTATTTATAAATCTTCATTTTATGTTATAACCGAGGCCTTTTGTAATTAAAACAGTTTCTTACTTTCTAAGTTAGTCAACTATTCCTCCTTTGTGAAGAGGTGTAGATTTATTTTGAAATGATTACAACAATTGTATTTATTTTTGAATGATAATTAAAGGTTTTAAAAGTTAAGGAAATTTGGGTTAGTTTGAGGACGCTCCAGCTCGGGACACGTGTAGGTTCCGGGTCGGGATCCTCACAGTTGGTATCAGAGCTCGGTTAGAGTTCTCGGGTAGAGTCTAGCTGAGTGATAGTGTGCGATAACTTACGTCGAGAGTTTAATGCAGGAAATTGTTCAAAGACAGAAAATGATATTGACCAACCAAGGAATCAAGGAAAGGTGAGTTATGGAAAGATAGATTCCTCCACCATCATTTGAGGTATTTTACCTGTCTCAGGAGTTAGGGTTCATACTTTTATAAATCCTTGTTCATTCGTTCTCATGTGGCATTACATTCCATCTTTATTTGCATAATTGGCCCAAAAGTTGCCTTATGTGCTGAAGGTTCTACTCCTATGGGAGAGTACCTCGAATCATTCTTGTGTATCATGGTAGTTGTGACTAAGTGGGCATGGATTGCCGGTGGATATGGTAGATATACCAACCCGTGAATTATTGTTATATTGACCTGAAATATTTGAGTAGTTGTTGTATTTGGGGAGGACTGTCGCAAGAAGCGAGTCTCCTTATCTATGTTTGATTTGCCTCCGCGTGTGGTTGAGGCGGATAAGTCATTAATTGCTATTATGTCATATATGCGTAAATGTCGAAAGTAGGACCTAAGGAATGTGGAGGTTATGTGTTATATTTAAGTAAAAGAACCTTGAGTTATCTCATGTACGATGGTAAATGAATTTGTGAACTCTTAGTTGAGGTTAGGTATATGGCCTAATTAAGAGTGGTTTATGGTTGTATAATTGCATGATTAGTTATTCATTGGTGTCTCATGGTGGAGACTAGATATATGAGACTAGTATTGAAAGTGATAGTCTAAGTGGGATTATATGGGTTATAAAATATCGCGAGTCCGAGATCTTATGGAACTGACATATATTTGCCTTATGTGCTATAAGTTTATTCTCTAAGGAGAGATTGATTGAATTCTTGCTACTAATTTGAATAGGAAATCAGATATTTTTGTAAGTGATATCACCCTATAAGTTGACTAAGTAGTGTTTTTCATGTGAGTTTCAAAAATGGGTTTTCATCAGGTATCATACAGGATATTGAAGTTTTGAGTTGATATAAGGTACTATTTTAGTATTCGGATTCCTAGATAGAGGACACTATTTGGGATGACAGACTTGATGATTCACCTTGGGAAAGTATTTGATAAAGAAGATAATTAGCTTAGCGACTCTCCGTAAGGATAAATTAGTACTATATTTAGAAAAGATGATACTTGGTGGTTATTTATAGATTATAGAGATATCAAATTAGTAACTGTAGGCAATAAGTATTCGTTATCACTTGTTGATAATTTGCATGACTGATTTTAGAAACTAGTAGGATACTTAATGGTTATTAGTTGAATTTCGGATGTTACAATTACAGTGAAAATTTGTTCTAAGGATATACTTAAGACAACATTTGTATTTAAAATGACCGTTTTGAATTGTGGTTGTGTATTAGTTATGGAGGGGTAAACAAGGTAAATGTGAAGAAGTACAATAGATGTAGTTATTGGTGACTTATAGGACCAACTTCAGGAATTGGTAAAATATGCATATGGTTTGTTTTGAGAGATGATTATCATTAGTTGAGAAAATAAAATGAGGATAAATCTTATTGGAAGACAGGATACTTTAGGATGATTACACCGTATAGGTTGACTTCGTTGCGTGACTCATATAAGGGATTTGTGTGATGTTCGGAAGATATTGACGTTATACGGGTTTTGAGTTGTTGATGGTTATAGGGAGGTAAGTTAGATTATACCGTAATGTTTAATTGAAATTTGGGAATGATTGATCTATGTGAGTTCCAATTATATTTTCTTATTTAGAGATTATGGTATTTGATTGGGAACTAGATGTTTACAATACGTTGTTGCTAAGTACAATACCAATATCAAAGGTAGGGAATAGATGACTCAAATTAAGTAAAGGTGTTGAATATTCAACTTGAAGAATTATAGAATTGAGGATGCTTTGCCAAGTTTATAATCTTAATGAATGTTTTAGTGTTATTTATCGGAGATAGTAATAAGTATTAAGAGATTGTGTTTTCTTATAAGGAATTCAACTAAGTAAAAATATTATGAGTGGTGGCTACACTATAAATAGAAGTCAAACAAGAATATTATGTTAGAATTATTTTAAATGTGCTTTAAAACTTTGGATTGTATATTGAACTTCGGTATGAGCAATTGTGCCCTTCGGGAATAGTTGATTTAATAAGGTCAGTAAACCGTTTTTATGTAAATTAAAATCTGTGAGTAATTTAACTATCTACATTTGGTATGGGACGGTTGTAGATAATTAAATCACTCGAGTTATTTTTGTTAGCTTATCAATCTTTTGAAATTTCTTAAATTTGTGAGTGGTTTAGTTAATTAAAACTGGTATGGGCCGGTTTTAAATAAATAAACCATTCAGGTCTCTTTGAATCTCTTTTTATATTATCCTTTGGAATTCTGGAAGATGTTGTAATTTTTAGAAAGACTTGGTATCCTAAAGATATAAATTGTACAGAAGCAAGTAGAAAAGCAACCTAGTTCCCCTATAATGATTAATTGTATTCAAGTTTTGGTCCGAGAAATGATTTGACAAATGTGGGGTTATTATTGTGTCGGTCACAGTAGACTCGGTTTTGTTTTGGAGTTGGATCGGCTCCGTTGTGGGCGGCCAACCATTCAATTTGAATATTGATTTGTCACTAGGCCTGAACATAATTGAAACATTGAATTTTGATAATAGAATATTGACGTTAGAAGATTTATTAAAATATTTAGAGTTCTAGGTTGAACTTGAGAGTTTTATCACTATAGATCTTGTGATTAAGTTACATTGGAAGTAAAGAAGGGTATGTTATTTTGTTATAGAAAGTTGAATTATATTTTCTACTCGTTATATATATAGCTTGATGAGATGTTATTAATAAAGTCCTCACATACGTTAGGGGATAGTTCGATTGTATAAAACCCATAGTGTTAAATGGATTGGATAGACATCGTTCGGGAAGGTCCTTTTGGGAAGGTAGGAATGCTATTAAGTTTAACCTTGTAAAAATTTGAGGAATCATTACTTGTTGTTGATGATATGCTACGGGCATGAACAATGGATGTTAGTAGTCAATAGTACGTATGGTTACCAGTGGTTGAGTGCGTATAATAGTAGTTATCATTCTAACATTGAGATAAAACCGTATGAGGCATAGTTTGGGAAGAAAATATCGATCTCTAATTTGTTGGGGTGAGTTTGGAGAAGCAAGGCCTAAGGTAAATTGGCGCCAAAGTTCGTTAATCCATTTGAAGCTTTAGAAAAGGTTGGCGATTTGACTTATAGACTGGCTTGGAGAAGCTTAATAGAGTATTTGAAGTTTTAATGTGATATTGTAATTGGTGACATAAGTTGTAATACTTTTATTTATTTATATTTTCATTGAGATCGTGAAAATTCGTGTTAGTGATATTTGTATAGTATGCATGGATCATTAAGTGGTAATATCATATTATTAATGGAATTAGAAAATTTTGGGGGAAGAATCACAATATTGAAAAGACTATTTGGGAATTGGAGTCTGAGGTATACATAAGTAACCGAGGCGGGTTGAACAGTAGGAAAATGACAGTCAAATTCGGGACGAATTTTCTTTAAGGGGGAGTGAGTGTAACGACCCTAACCCTAGGCACTATTTTAGTATAACATTATATGTTTTTAATATTAATGTTAACTTTATATGTTTACTTTATATCTTTGACTTCTTATATTAGGATGAAATGTTTGGGAAATAAAATAATGTTCTAAAGGGAAATATAAAAATAGAAAATAAATAAAGTGTGAAAGGAGATTAAAGTATGTGGGATAAAGTATTTGAGTAGGATGAAATGACTTGGAAGACTTAGTTATATTTTTGGTGAAAGCCTTTGAATTTAAAGGGGGGACCATATCCCTTAAAATCCTCCCCTTTTCCCCTTTCAAGTCAAGACAACCATACCTCTCCCACTCTCCCCATGATCCGGCCCCCCCCCTCTCCCTTTACCACTTTTATACTCCATCCTCCTTCTTCTTCTTCTTCATTTTATTTTCTTTACAAAATTCCATGGAAATCCCACCCTTGAAAGCCTCATTTCCTAAGCTCCTAGAGAATGCAATTCTCCACCATTTTTAGATCCGAGAGTACATTTGTAATCGGGAGACCAAGAGGAGTTCATCAAGCTAAGAAAGTCCTAAATCCATCTCCTATTCTAAGGTGAGTTATTATGACCCTTTTCTTCTATGAATGCTCATGAACTAGTTAATGTTGTTCTTGTGATGATAATGGTTGTTTATTGCTTTAGAACTCTTTTGGACTTGAGGATGTGATAAATGACATAGAAGGATGTTATGGTTCTTGGAAGTTGATTGAGTGAAAGAAATGGGTGGAGTTAGATTTAAAATGTTAAATCTTGAAAATGGTAGTAAATTGGGTGGAAAATCAAGTGGTAATAAATCTAGGTTTAGATCACTTTGAGTTTAAATGAAATAAAATGAGGCTTTTGTTCTTAGAAATTGATTTAGAATGAAAGAAATGGGTTGAGTTAATTTTAGAGGATTTACTTGAAATGAGTGGATAAAATGGGTTGGAAATCTTGTGGAAAATAATCTAGAATTATGTTATTTTGGTTTAAAGGATTTAGAATGAGTTTGTAAAATTTGGAAATTCTTTTAGGTGATTATGAAAGTAGGAAGATGTAAAAAGGGAAAGAAGAACCTAAGTAAACAAAGGTTTGGAAATAGAGCTTCTTTGGCTGGGGTCTTGGGCGGTCGCCCAGTGGTGATGAGCGGCCGCCCATCTTGACGAAGTTATGATGCCTAGAAATCCCTCTTGGGCGGTCGCCCAAGAGGTTATGGGCGGTCGCCCATGTTGGGCGTAATTGGCCTAGTTTCCTGTTTATTTGAATTTTCACTAGTAACCTCCTAGCATGATCCTTAACCGATATAAAGTTTGGAACCTAACCTTTTCGGATATGAATTGATCCTTTTAACCTAAGTTATACTTAGAGCAATTGTATCACTTAATGGCACCTTAAATGGGGTTTAAATGAAAATATGGAGGCACTCTATCTTCGACTTAGAAATCATTTGTGAGTTTATTAAAGGTGACTCCAACTTGGTAGAGTTAACTTGGATCCTTATAGAGATCATATATTGTCGTATAATGACTAAGTAAGATAGGTTGATGATATCTCATTATCTTACTTGAGTACCTATTCATGGATTGGATTATGCTTAGTGTATTACATAAATGCTGCACTCTGATTATCGTTGAACATGAGTATATTTTACCATGTGGCTATATTGCTAAATTATGCAAAGTGTGTTAAAGAAATGTTGCACTATGATGTTGATTGAGCATGAGTATATTTTACCATGTTGCTATGTTGTTTATCCCCTTTGTGGATTTATTCAAGTATCTATTATGTGCTTGATAATGTGTGAGTCAGCTGACATTGGGGGTATAACATAATACGATCAATTATGGAAGTGTGACCTAATGTGATCGGATTATGTTATATCTGTGGCCGTCCCCTCCTGTGGCCACAGGATGGGGTATAGCATCTGTATTGAGCCAAAAGCCTTACAGAGTTGCTACTGTCTTATTTGGTTCCCTGAAAAACGGGTCTTATAAGACGTGAGTATTGCTTAAGCAGCTCACTGTAAGATTGGAGTATTATTATACCCAATGTTGTACGACTACTGTTCAGACGGGAAAAGGTAAACCAAGGTAATGTAAGGTGTTTACAGCTTTTCCAACGTGTTATATGCAACTTGTTATGTGTTGCATCTTATATGGCATATTCGCATTCATAATAGCTTGCCGAGATTTATTCTCACCCCTCTCCCTTTACTGTTTTTAGATTCTGAGACAGGTGGACCAGCCAAGTAAGGGCGGTGAGGAGTTTGGAAGTTATATTGTGGGAATTGTCTGGGTATGATTAGGTTGGTATAGGAAGTGTGCTTTGGTATAATTCATTTATGGAATTGTATTTATAAATCTTCATTTTATGTTATAACCGAGGCCTTTTGTAATTAAAACAGTTTCTTACTTTCTAAGTTAGTCAACTATTCCTCCTTTGTGAAGAGGTGTAGATTTATTTTGAAATGATTACAACAATTGTATTTATTTTTGAATGATAATTAAAGGTTTTAAAAGTTAAGGAAATTTGGGTTAGTTTGAGGACGCTCCAGCTCGGGACACGTGTAGGTTCCGGGTCGGGGTCCTCACACTGGCTCTGCCCTGGCTATGCTCAATTCTAGCAGCTAGACAGGAGTTCGTTTCCACCCCCATATATAATGTAATGTCCACTTTTTAAAGAAACAAAGAACTAATAATTTTTACCATGATATCGTTAAACTGTTGGTATGCGGATGCATGTGTTGGAGATTATGGTTGTAACCTATCCGAGTTCTTTTACGTAGTATGATTGGGTATGAGGGGTTAGAAGTCATCAATCCGTGTAAGGAGGCACTGAAGATGCTGAACTGGAAGCACTGCAAGGCAGATGGAGGCAGGAGGTGCAGTGAACTCTTTCCATTTGCGTTATTTTAATACTTCAGCTTCATTTAGCATTCTTTTGATTATTTCGTGCTATTTCGTAGTGGTGTTTTCGGTTACTGTTCATTATGTCGTTAACTGGACAAGAAAATATGACACAATTTTTTTAATTGCAGCTTAAAGTTGTATTTCTTATAGCTAAACCCGTATTTTAGCTCATATGGATTGTCATCCTAAAATCTGATGCTTTGACTGAATATATTTGGTACTAAAAAGTGGCAAAGCTAAGTATATTTGAAAAGGGGATCACCGATGGTGGGGCTTGACTTTACCACTGGGTTAGAAGTTTAGAACTGATAATTTTGAGGAAATGGTATTATTATTTTCTATTTAATTTGGTTAGTGAAAACTGAAATCACCAACTTATGTTAGAAGTTTAGAACTTATTTTCTTTCGCTGTTGGCTATAGACAACATATTTTTCTTATTTGTTAATGGGTATGGATGTATGATTCAGGATTGATATGGGAAAGACGAAAATGGCTGTGGGGTAGGAATTTATGTGAGAACGACAAAATTAAAAGGGGTTCTTTATATTTTCTACGCCCGACCATCATGTATACCGTCCCGTGCCATTGGCACGGGCATCCGAGTACTAGTTTTCTCTACGATACAAGAGTTTAGAAATACTAATATAATAAAACAAGAGAAAATGAGTGAAAAAGATATTGTAAGAATGAAAAATAAAATAAAATAGAGAATGAGCGAAGGAATATTAAGAGAATTGTTATTGTGAGTATTACAAGTGAGTTGTACTGAATATAAAATAATATAAATTTACCATTTTAGAATTTTTAAGTCGAGACACCCAAAATATCACATTGTCCTGAATCGAGTGGGGCGGAGGGAGTATTTCTCTTCTTTTTTTTCCAAGTATTTTGGAGCGGCTGCAATGAAAAACTAGTCATAATTTAGATCACTAAACTATTTTATCGAACTAGGGGCGGATCCAGCCCTATTTGACGTGGGCTCCAGCCCATCTCAGAATTTTGAAAAAAAAAAAAAAAAATTTACCTAAGTCACCGACTATATGTAACTTTTTTTTTATATATATGAAGTTATTTTTCACTGTTTTATTGTTTACAATATTTTTTAAATACTAAGCCCACGCGGTTCCAAAATCATGAATCCGCGCCTATATCGAACAAATGATTGATTGAGATTTAATCTATAATGATGTGTGAAACCCAATAGTCTAATTCAACCCCAATCCCAACTAATCATTGTTGCAATAGGTCTAATTTGCAACCAATTACATAATCGATTATTGTAGCAGATTTCAGTAGTTATGCAAATGTATCTATGGTAGTTAGTTTATTTATTTATTTTGTGTGTCATATCCTTTGTTAACTATGTAAAGGTGTTGATAGTTAAAATCTCATTTGTCTTACGTCAACTTAAAAAAAATAAAAAAAATTGATCCGACATACACACACATATATATATATATATAAAGTTGTATAATCTCACCTCTTAACTTGATTGTCAATCAATGAAACTATAAGTGGATCCATGTTGCATAGTAAATGAAAATGAAGTTTGACAGATTTGAAAGCTTTTATAAAATTTGATTCAAAATTTGTTGTCTTAATATTGAGCAATTATTGAGCGGGTACAAAAGAAATTCACAAAATCTTGCTTATAAAATGAGTTGACAATATTTTATTGGTTGTATCAATAGTGAACTCGCTACACTCTAATTAAAAACACCAGTAAAATTATTACACAGAATTTTGTAAGCAAGTTTTTGTAACTATTTTGTGCCCCTAGTATTATTCAATGATATTGCTTCATGACTACAAGTTATCAACGAAATCTAGAATGAGTTTGATTATTATGTCAATATTCCGCTTAACAAATCGGAAGAAAGAAGAATAATGAAACCGAAGCTTTTTATAGTACTTCAATTGGGGCATCAAAAGATTACATAGAATCAACCTAGTTTATGTACAATCTATACAACTTGGCTTCTTCGGATAAACATTACCGTTACTGAACGTTAAATCTGTAACAAGAAAACAGAGTAACACATTCAGATATTATTAACCACAAAAACAGAGTAATATTCGGACGTTAATGGCCAAAAAAAAAAACAAAGTAATGTACAAGGTACAATGATAAACAGTCTGAGAAACAAAAATTCTCAAAAGAGCTTCCATTTCATTGTTCAAATGCTACTGCAAATAGTGATTACCACGCCTGTATGCAATTCTTGCTATATACTCCCTCCGTCCCGCCCGAAAGGGCACAAATTTCCTTTTTGGGCGTCCCAATTGAAAGCGCACAATCCAAAAATGGAAAGTTTTTTATTACTTCTTTATTTGTGGGACCCACTTGTCATACTCTCACAATAAATATCCACTAACTATTTCCTATCCCACTTTCTCTTGCCTACATCACCTTTCACTCGCAACATTTATTCCACTATACACTTTTTCTCTTTACTACATCACTTTTCTTAATTCCCGTGCAGGGACACAAAAATGCCCTTTCAAACGGGACGGAGGGAGTACTCAAAAGGAACTAGTCCGCCGTCCTAATTTTCTTACTTTAGGACACATTTAAGAAAGACATCTATGTACTTTATGTAGCATACATACATACATACCCTTTATACAACAACAACATTACCCCAATGCCGCAAAGGACATATGGTGGGGTAAGGGGGGGGGTCGGATGTAAGCAGCCTTGCCCTTGTATTAAAGCACAAAGAAGTTGTTTCCGAATGATCTACCATATATCATTATGGATATAAGCGTAAAAATATGAATGGAACTTTACCCAAAAAAAATGGACATTGGAGGGATAAAATTTGAATAAAAAAAAAAGACATTTATTTTGGAACAATGGGAGAATAAGACACTTACAGATTTCCATAGACATAATTTGAGTCAACGCCAATATTGAGCCCAACGATGAATGGTCTCAACCATTTGAGGGAATAGAGCGCTGACACTCTCGTTGATAAGATCCTGGAAGAAATGGATGCACTCCTCATCGTCCAGGTCCAAACGGAACTTCTCTTGGAGCTAGAATTAGTAATGTGGGTGAATAAAAAAAATAAATTAATTTAAATAATAATACTGTTGCAACCTTTAGTTAAATAAAACGGAAATTAAGTCACCTTAAGAATACCCTTTTCAGTGTCAGAAGCTATATCGGGAATGTTAGACCCCGCCATTAGATGAAATAGATTCAAAATTAGGTTGCTTGATTTCCGGAGGATGTTGTATGCTTCACAACAGTAGGACTTGAACCTGGTATAATATTGACTGCAGGAGAAGAAAACAAGAAACTATCTGCTCTTTGAGTTTCATCACACAAGTATGTCGAATTCCCAAGGAAAACTTGTATACTCCCTCCGTCCCATAAAGATAATCCCACTTTTTTGTAATTGAATTGATTGAACTTTGACTATTGACTTATGAAAGACTAAATAACGAATTCCCAATGAAAACTTGTATACTCTCTCCATCCCATAAGATAATCCCACTTTTTTTGTGTGAATGATTTGATTGAACTTTGACTACTGACTTATGAAAGTCTAATAATCCAAATGAAATTCTAAAATTTGCTATTGATACGCCATTAAAAGTACTACCATTAACATTATTTTTAGAATTTCTTTGGATATTTAGTCTTTCCTATTTTTGTAATCAAAATTCAATCAAATCAATCAATTAAAAAAAAATGGGACTATCTTTATGGGATGGAGGGAGCACTTTATATCAGATATAACTTGATTACCCCAGCAGTATTATATTCTCCTTGGGTCTACCAGAGGCAAGCTTACATAAGTACTGCAATCAGCTTCATAAATGTTTATTTTCAGAAGCTTGCAAGTTAGTTCACACCTTTTCCTCCCCGTATCCTTGTTTTTTAGCTATTTATCTCCATTTCCTCCTTATTTTTAGCTAACAAATTAATTTTATTCAATTATTTTGATCTTACTCTTATGGGAGTCAATTTCCAAGGGGGTGAGATACCAACAACTCGAAGAAAAGTTGTACCAATGATCTCTCAACCATAGCAATAAACGATACTCCCTCCGTCCTGAATGATAGTTTACCATTTTCGTTTGTCCCAAAAAGATAGTCCTATTTCATAAATTGATAGGTTATAAAATCATTGAACTTCCAAATTTGCACACAAAGGAAGAAGAGGGAGAGAGTGGGGAGGATGAGAGCTAACCAAGGAAGAAGAGGGAGAGAAAGAGTAATGGAGTAATAACTAAACCTCATTAAGGGTAGTGATGTATATGAAAATAGGTTGTTAAAATGTTTGATTAGTCAAATGAGATGTCATTATGGGACAGAGGAAGTATGAAATGTTTTACCTTTCTGCTCCACCCATAGCCTCAACCATTTCTTTGCAAAGCTTCATAGGTGGTGGAAAAGGCTTTGGATCACGGCCCAGAATATAACCAAAATCAACATGGAATAGGCGACCATCGTCCGTAAGCAAAAGATTATCCAGGTGCCTGCAGACAAAGAATATGTTATGAAAATGAGCTGACATGACGTAATAAATTAATAGTATCAAAAAATCACTCATAAAAAGAACCCCCATTAAAACCTTTTGTTGTTGCCGGAACTATGTGGTATGGTTCAGTCGGGTTACTCTAAAAAAACAAACATCTACATGAGGTGCATACATCTAGCTTACGAGAATCTGTAAAGGAGAAACTCTATCATATTTCAGTGCTAGAGAAGAATCACCTGTCCCCAATACCCAGTATATATGTAATAACTGAGTAGCCTGCACAGCTTTTTATGAAGGTTTCGAGACATGTCCCGGTAATCCCAAATGGTCCTTCCTCGTCTGGATGAAACTTCTGCAAGTAGCTTGTAATGCTACGGTGCTCTGAGAGAATCTGAAATTAGAGAGACTAATTCTATTTAGGGATTGTAAAACAGTAGGTAGCTGGATGAATTCAAAAATCATGTTTCACTTCACAATAAATAGTAATATAGAAGTTCAAAACCGGGAGAAATGATAACATAACCAGATAGTAGAAGTGTAAACATGAATAAATAAGGTTAGTATGAGCACCAGATTCATTGTAATATGTAGAGTTCACTAGTACAGGATACATAAATGTAAGATTATGCTTTCTTCCAAATTGCTTTAAAGATGACTTACAAAAATTTGATAAGGTTAGTACAAGTACAACTATTTTCCATCATTTCCGATGGAGCCAAAGACTCACTACTTTTTGGCTGGGAATATGATGGAATAATGCAAAATGGCTCACTAAACTGTCTGCGCTTCTTTGTTATGAAGCAGCAATCAGTCCATGCAATTTTCGACACAATTATCATCATGGGTCATCCAGAAACAGCCTCTCTGTACTTTAATACAGGGGCAAGACTGCGTATATCTGACCTCCCTTACCCCACCGTAGGTGGGAGCCTTTGCGGCACTGGGGTAATGTTGTTGTTGTTGTAGTACAAGAACAACAAATACATAGTCATTAAAAATATAAAGTTCAAGTATACATGAAAATTGTAAATTCATGATGGGCATGGTTAGACTTGAAAATGATAGTTGAATCAGATACTCCTTTCATTCCAAAATAAACAAATAAAAAACTATTTCCTTCTTGGTTAGTCCCAAGAAAACTAGTCTGCTTATCTAAAACAGATAAAAGTTTTAGTGCATTTCCAAAAAGGTGCAAGCAAGTAAAGTTACATTATAAATAAGTGAGACTTCTTAATTGCAACTATTCTATTTTATATTTTTCTGAACAGAGGGTTAATATTTAAGATCAGAAGCATCTTTAGTAATTTAATTGTCGTTAGAAGTACTACAAGGTACTAAATTATGACCAAGCTGAAAAAAGTTACCTGTGCTAAAGACTTTGATGGTATAAATTCCAGCATGCCTTCATCATGTCCAGTGGCCAATACACGATACGGAGTTAAATGTAGGTCAAGATTCTCCAATTTGAGCAATCGGTCCATGAGTGATACCATTTGAATAACCTAAAGGGATTGCATATTAGGCATATCAGTCAATCTTACCTCATGCACGATAAAAAAGAGAGAAAAGAGTGCACTTTATACAATTCATAAAGAAGAAGGCATGTAATGATGCAAGTACAACAGCAACAACAACAAAGCCTTCGTCCCAAAATGATTTGAAGTCGGTTAACATGAATCGTCATATGGAATCGTCAAAGAAAAGAGGTGGGATTCTTTTAAACAATGTTTAAGGGACAAAAAGAAGATTATTTACAAAATAATAATAATAATAATAAAATTAATTGAAAGCTAAGAAGAAATTTAAAAGAAGAAATAGGTGGGAACAAATTTTGGAGAAAAAGGGAAAAAAATAAAAAAAAAATCAAACTCCATCATCAACATGAGTGATGATACAGGTTCATGCAAGAAAAAAGTTTAGGCTTTACCAATTGATCTTGTCGAAGGTCATCTCCTTTCTTATATATGATTTTGCAACTTTCACCATTGGCAGTTCTGAAAGCTAAGCGTAAAGGATGCAGAGCACTTTTAAATATTGATGACTCGGATGGAATGATACCTGTGATGAGGACACCTGGTGCCAGAGGTGACCGTATAGGCTGATTTTTTTTTTAAATGAAGAGCTAATCAGAATAAATAAGCAAGGCTAACAAGAAAGTTTGAAGATGCAGTCTGGGAAGTTACATCTACTCACGATTGAAATAAAAATCAGTAGACTTAAACACACATACCTCCTCAAAATAAGTAAGCTCGCTAAGAAGACCAGAAAGAAGATTTCTAAGCTTTTCAATCTTCTTCTGAGTTCCTCCGCGTACATTTCTCACATCTCTCATAATAGAACACAGCTGAGCAGTCAGTTCCGTTTGGCGAACCAAACTCTGCCATAACTTAAATCCATCCTTATCTTCATTTGCACCAACTCCTAACTGTAAAATTTAAAGATAATTACTTAACCGCAAGCAGTAAAGGAAGGACTTCACTTAATGCATCTGCATGAGAAGAAACCTAGATTCTAATGCTTACTCCCTCCGTCCCATTTAAGATAGTCCAACTTATTTTTGAGATAGCATTGATTGATCTTTGACCAATAATTTAATGTTAATTTACTTATCCAAATGAAATTCTAAAACTTGTTAGGGATACAACACTAAAAGTAATGCCAATAAATATTTATAGATTTTCATTTGGGTAAGTAAAATAGCATACAATTATTAGTCAAAGTCCAATCGATGTTATTTCAAACAAAGTGGGACTATGGGATGTAGTATTACGTGACAGCGAAAGGAATAAGATGAAATACTTCATATGGAGTACAATTCTCACCTTCATCAAATTTTCCTCTAGGACCTCATAGGTACAATAAAAACGTTTTGCGTACGCAGGATCATGGAGCTCCACTGCAACATACCACCGGAGAAAGCTGGCCAACTCTATGTTGCGCAATGCTGCCAAGTGAAGGATCATTTCAGATCATGAAACAAGTTGGATAGATAATAGCTTTAAAAACTGGCTCTTGAAGAATTTATTATGGATATCACATACAACGTTGCACAAGGAAATGAGAAAGACGGGATTTATCGGAGCGCTCGAACCGAAGAGCTTGAACCAGCTGAAGTAAGTAACACTGGAGCTCTTCATCATCAGCTCTTTCAAGAACACTGACAGCATATGCACGGACCTGTCAATAATGTTACACTTACAACCGAGTAATCCAGCCAAAATATACAAGCAAATGAAGTATCACTATATGAAATCATTAAAATATGTAAAAGGCATTTCTCAATCCTAACCATGTATCTGAAAACAAAAACTCACAAGAACAGTCCTACTTGAGTTTGGTATTTGCAACTAACATTGCCAGGGCTCAAACTATAATAAATGATAGATATCTCAAACGACTATTCATTTTTGAATATGCTTTGCCAACTATAACATCAACAGTAAGTAAAGTGATAAGTTAGCTAAACAATCTGTAACAGCTAATGTGGGTTAGAAGAGAAGGAAGATTTTAAGACAGTAAGTAAAGGCTTTGAGACGAGTGTATAAAAGTCACCAAGAGATTGATATAGAGAAGAAAATCATCGCACGCGGGGTCTTAGCCTGATGGTTAGAGTTCATGGCTTCCAACCTGGAGGTCATGGGTTCGATTCCCCCACCAGTGGTTAGAGGGAATGACATTGCCCTCCCTAGCATAGCTAGGCGCCTCTGTGAAGTGCATCATTAATTTGATTTGATTTGATTTGATTATGAATAGGAGCTCATACAAAACAGTAGGAATGATAATGATGATTGATGAATATGAAATGAAGAAGACATTAAAGAGAATACAAGTAGTATACTTCACATTTGGATGATAGAAACTAAATGAACAAATGGATCCAAAAAGCAAAGAAGTTTCCAACCATATAGAGTAAAAGCAGCTTCCATATTGAAGCAATGCATGAATGGAGAGAAGAAATGCCACCTATTTTGCTAGTTTGTTCCTCCTGGGCTTTCTATCACATACCTCAAAATATTGGGGACCTTTTATTGGTTAATTGCAGAGGCATAACCTGATATCACATATTTAGTTATTTCTGTTCATTTGGGCTTATACCCCATGTCAAAGTGGGAACCAAAATGAACTTTATTACTATCAAACATTGCAGACAAAAGTACTTAATAAAACGACAAACATGTACTCCCTCCGTCCCATTAGAAATCACTCAGTTACTGTACTCGCGTGGATTAAGGAAAAAAATAATGATATAAATGTTGTGAGTGTAAAAGTAAAATAGGAGAGAGAATGAGTGGAGGGAATAGTAAATTATAATGGTGTTGTGAGTATTAAAATAATGTAGGAGAGAGAATGAGTGGAGGGAATAGTAAAGATTCTTTGACATTTTAGGAAGTGTGTGATTTGTAGCGGGACGCCCAATGAGGAAAGTGTGTGATTTGTAGCGGGACGGAGGGAGTATTTAAAAATCCTATGGTTCTTTGAATTGGCATAGGGAAGCATATACTATTGTGGACATAGAGAGTAAACACATTCCCTAATTCTCCATTTCTTTTGGTGGAGAAGTTCAAGATATAAACTATACATTGCTTATATGCTTGTCAAACCTCCGCAACTGGTCGCAACTATATGAGCATGTAAATTTGTTAGATAACGCGGGTAATCATTTTACCTATATAAATAGAAGAATATGCACAACTCACTTAAGACATGAATACATGTGCCAAAGTTACCTCTTCACTTTCAAAAACAGGTGATAGAAGCTCCAATGCATCGCATACATCAATCATCTCCCATCTACCCATAAGTTCAATTGCCTGCTTAGCTTCCTGCAAAGGAATGAAGATTGATCTTCAATCAGTTAGATTCCTGTGCAGGGGATTACATGAAATTTGTTCAGAGTGGCATTATGAAAAATCAAAATGCAGACAAGGGAAGGGAAGGAAGTGTTATGCAAAAGAACTAATACGACTATCTTCTTAAAATGAGTTGAGGAGGTAAATATGCTGCAATCCATGCTGAGAGATTGAGACGAAAAATTAAAAGGATATATCTAAAATTAGTTTAGATAACATTGGGGAGTTACTAATCCCAGAAAGGCCATACGACGCCCTGGCCAGTCAATCCCTGATGACAAAAACCAAATAAGCTGAAAGTCAAACATAAATAACAAAAGAGCAGCATATAAGATGCAATTAAGTCTTTCAGCATAACTATCATAATTTATTAATGTATCTCTGCTCTTAATACAAATACTGGTTTTGGTTTCACAGACTCTTTTTCCTGGCTAAAGAACAAATAATGAATCTCGTTCCATGTACACTAAGTCTTAAGTTCCACTAGATCTAAAAAACAAATCTTTCATATTAATAAAAAAAAATCAATTAGTTTTTTTTTTTTTTTGATAAGTCAATAAGCTTTATTTTTATCCACTGCGTCTACTTTCCAACCAAAGAAAGACTGAAGTCCAGCAGTTCCTCTTTCCACCAGCAACATCAAAATAGTCCCTACTAAGTTTCCACTTCCTCTGCAAATGGTTTGTTGTATTTATGCTACCAATGTCATCCCTATGGAATGTTAATACATAACTTCATCGTGATTCTTCCTGGAGGATCCTTAAATAAGAATTTAAGAAGAGAATCATTTATGATTATGTGGTACAGAGAAGGCAAAAGTTGCAGAATACAACCAGTAGCAGAAGTTGTTGGAGTCTTCAGAGAGAAGGAGAAGTATATGGTTAAGTCATGAGACTCAACTGCTTTTAATACAATAAGTAAGTTACCAACAAATATCAATATCAACCTACATCAAACAGCAATCATATCCCTGATAATCAATTTTAGAAGGAAGCTATGGAGCGAACAAATTTTAACCCTTAATAGGTGGGGCAAGGCCACAAAAAAATTACATAGTCAGTAAACAGCAGAATGGATCAATAAACGAATTTTGTATCATTGAATTGTTTTGGATCCACAACATTAGAATTGAAGGATAGAAGGAGAGATAAACCTGAACATCACTCCATTCAACACATCGAAGAAACTTTGTAAGAGCTCTCTTCTCTGACATTAAAGAAAAGCGAAATTTCCACAACAGCTGCCTTTCATCTCCACTCAAAGTTCGTGTTGGCGGGTACTTCAATATTCTCTGTATTGACCTAATAACCAAGTGAGAAATTATCATAAGATTTTACTCCAAAAGGCAAAAAGATTAGTGAACTAGCATTGGAGAATGCTGCATAAGTTGAATGGCTGGAATGAGATAAATTAGGTTTGATATTCAGTTATCACCGCATAAAAATTGCTCTCTCCATCCCAAACAAAGAGTAATATTATTATTTCCCAATTAGTTTCTCCCAATAATAAAAGGTATTTTTCCTTCCGAACTTTCTTTCAGCATAATCATGTCATATCAAATAAAGCAATTTGAAATTGTGATCACATATGGTAGGTATTTTGAGGAAGTCCATGGCTACTCAAAATATTTTCTTAATTTGCGCAAGAGGTCAAAATGTGCCCTCGTCAACTCTGGCAGAGGGAATATAAGATACCAAGATTAGAAAAGTGATCATGGGTACAGCAGGTATTGAAAACAATAGTCTCGAGACCTTAACATGGATGATATTTGTGTTCTAGGTACTGTTTTTTTTTCCTTCCTCATAACCCGAAATTGTTTCGCAAGGATTCTTAGTTTGAATGTTCTATAACTAAGGTGTGATACCATATTTCAAGTCCCCATCCTACAAAGTACATCCTCTTCAAGTTTCTTCCAGAAGAATATGTCTCAAATTCCATGATACAAGAATACGGCATCCACTGTCATAAGGTGGTTCCCTTTGGCATTAATATAATATGGATAGACGACATAAATGTCTACTTACTTCCTCTCTGTAATGCTTGGTTTAAGATCCCTGTCAATGATGCCGCGATTTAAACTCCTAGCTAGCTTCAGTTGCTTGTGCTCAGAGGGATTAATTTTTCCAACTTCTGGATCCCAAACAGTAACTAATTCATTTGTTGAAGCTATAGATATGGGTGACACTAGTGGCACAGAGTCCTGCATATCAAAACAAACGAATGATACAACCAAGTAAACTACTCGGATTAGGATGATATAGTTTAGCTCCATCATCCATGAATAATAGTTACCAGAAATATGAAGAGTATTATATCCACAGTTAATGCAGAAAGATATGAAAACTCAAACCCATGCCACATCATCAAGCCTTGTACACACAAAATTCTAATTTCAGGTGAGATGCTAGCACTCGCTCCATAAGCTCGACCACTACTTCCAACATTTGTTGGCCTTAGACTCGAAGGAGTGGATATAGAAGAAAAAGGATCCATATGATTTGCAAAAAGAAATTGCTACAGAAGATGTTGCTATAATCAACTACCAAATTACATGCACTGCTGTGACACTTTTTTCTGCTGCGGATCGGCATTATCACCTTTCTGCACCGTGAAGGATACTAGCATTTGCCAAAAACCTTGCTTTGTTCTAATTATGAGTATATAAAGACTCATCTCCATAAAGCACTAACGAAAACACATAAAGATGCATGTCATAGCATTTCCCTTACGCATTGGAGTAACCATCTACAAGTTCATCGTGGATAGTTTGCTCATTAATAAAACATCTTCTTGGAAACAATAATTTTTGAATCATCTTGTGTCTCTATTAACTACTTCTATGATCTATCTTATACATTACTAGCATTTTTCCCTCAATTTGTTTTTCACTTTCATTTAGAAGCAACCAATACAGTAAAATGTTTGTATATGCAACTCTCTACTTTCCTCTGGTAAAGAATCATGTTTGATAATGGTACGTGTGTGTATTTTATTTCATAGAAATGGGGACAGCAAGTAAATTCAATTGAACTTGCTGATTGTTTTTCCAACTGTGTAAATTTATTTGATTGACCGTATTAAATAAGTACAAGAGATGTAAAGAGCATGGACATCACTTTTACGCTCATCAAATGAGGGAAAAAAAACTCATTTGGGGATGCTCAATAGGTTGATGGTTTTGTTTGCCACTGTCATCTGGTTTTACTGTGAAATTCAATATATCCGTAAATGAAAGAACGACAGGAGAGAACTTAAATGAAACAGACAATAACAAAAAAAAGTGATTAATTGATATACACTACCTGCAAAACAACTCGATGTTCAAAACCAGAAAAGTCAACAACCAGATATAAATGAGAATTTCCATTACTACTACTTTCACGCTCCTTGATTTTTTCCATTGCTTTGAATGCAAGGCGGTCCAGCCAGTCAATTCGCTGGATCTGTCCTCTTTCATACTTATTCACAAGCTTTTCCAAACGTTCCAACTCCCCACGCTCCTCCTTCGGAACCTACAAGTAGTTAGACCTAATGACATTGTGGACTAGATAGTAAACAGACACCATAAATATTCTGACAGTTAAGGTAACAACCAGAAACCTTTCCAGGAGTAGTTGAATCAATGGACCCATCAGCCTCTTTTCCAGGCCAAAGTCTAAGCTTATGCTTCCCTGTTTTCAGCTGTCTATTACGGTTAAAGAGACTTATGGTAGCCCCACCGATCAAACTCTCACTTTTTCCACATGAAACGTCCCAAACCTGCAGCAATAGGAACTTGGATTATCAAAACCTCAATAGTGATAATTTTATAGAATGCATCAATGCAGTATGACCATGAATTATATGAAGACCAATCAAACTTCCTGCAACACATAGACCTATAACCATTGCACTAGAAGAAGAATACTGAAAAGGAACAAGGAAAAACTTCTTTACTTGGAAAGCACTGAGGCATTATATTTGTGAGCTAACTGCTGCATCTACAATTCTACATAGTATATAGATAATCAAACTATATATGTATCATTTATTATTAACAATGCACTGAATGATTGTACAGGAAGGAAAAACAGTTTAAGTAAATGGACATTCATATGGACGAAATTACTGACTTACTGTTAGTGCAAGTTGAGAGTTGTGAGTTAAGTCTCGATATTTCGTACTCAGGGTAATGAGTTCACTCCAGCAGTATGACGGACCAGCGCATTCCAGCCTGCCATATTGTCACAATAAATTGAGATGGGGTTGTTCCACAAGATGAGTAAGAAATATAAGCAAGCTAATTCACGATTCCTTACTCTAGGTTGTCTTTCTTCTTCTTCTTCTTCTTCCTTTCCTTTTATTTATATATCTACTCACTAATACCCCCTCCCCTCCCCATCGCCCCAAAAAATCGCATTTCACAAGTCAAACTTTAGTTATTTCTTTCATTTCCTTAACTGCCCTATTATTTATCTTCTCCCCAAAGTTATCTTAAGCATTTAATTCAAGATGCTATTTTTTATTAGTCTTTTATTAGAGCATTTTGGGGAGATCACTTAAAATTATGAAGTAGGAAAGGTAAAGTGTTTGAAACAAAAAGCTAGTCGAACTGCAATTTTACTATATTATCATAAAAAAAAAGCATAGTGATAGGGTGTCTTTAAAATCTAGAACCATAAAAAACAAGATTGCGTGACTAGCCTTGTTCTCATGGGAAGCCCAAAAGGAGCACCATCAAGATATAATGCACACTCAACATATAGCTCCGGCCTTCTCTCTTCAATGGTGGGATCTGCATCAGCTGAGATTTAAGTAAGATAAATCAAAACACATTTATTGAGTCACCACATCTCTCAGGTTTCATTTCCCTTTTTGCATAAGTAGCATCATCCACATAAAGAGATTGATTCCTAATGCGTTTAAGCTGAAGTTACCTTTATCAACAAGAAACTATTTATTTCCCCCATCTCATAACAGATTGCACCAATTTCCTTTTGGGTGTCCCATTGGTAAGTCTCATTTCCTAAAATGTCCACTTGTTATTCTTGTTCTATTTACTCTACCTCACTTGTCATACTCACAACCTTTCTTTCATTCACAATTATTTTGAATGTATACACCCTTCTTAATTCCCATGTCAGAGCAAAATGGTGGCAAGTTGTTATGGGAGTATGTATTATTAACAACTTAAAAGGAAAGAACAAATACTGCAAATACAACTACATTAACAATTTATAAATGCATATTATTAATATATATATATATATATATATATATACACACACACATATATATATGTAAATATATACTCCCTCCGTCTCAGTAGAAGCTTCCCATTTTGCCATTTTGGGTGTCCCGTTAAAAGCTTCCACTTTCCTTTTTTGGCAAAGAATCTTTACTATTTCCTCCACTAATTCTCTCTCCTACATTATTTTAATACTCACAACACTATTATAATTTACTATTCCCTCCACTCATTCTCTCTCCTATTTTCAAATTACACTCACAACATTTTTTTCTTCCCACCCATTTTATTAATTTGCGTGCAAAGCTAAAAATGGGCAGCTTATCTTGGGACAGAGGGAGTATATATCAATAAGGTGAACTCTTTGCGTGAAGTAGAGGTAGTAAATTTAACAGCCAAACACCCAATAATGATTGGGAACTAATACCACTATTCCATAGTAACATCTGTCTCGAAAAGAGCTAAATCAGTTAGAATTTTGTCAACGTGTGATTATAGAGACAAATTTTATTTTTTTATTAATGATAGAGAAAATGACACTTAGGCTACATCGATTTATAGACTAGTACATGTCCTTAACAGGATTCAAACTCTCTACCTCCACTATGGAAGATAGTATCGGATACCACTTGAACTAAAGTTCTTTGGCAGAGACAAATTTCACAATAACTATGAGCTAAACAAGTTATCGAATTTCAAAATACGGAAAAGCTGGAGGGATAGAAGAGTTTTAACCTGAATTAGAAGACTTGAGAGCCGGCAATTTCCCTTCTAACCTCTCGATTTTGAATGTAACCGGAAGATTGATGTCGCAGGCTAAGAAGAAACGGAATTCGTTTCCGGTCATTGCGTTGGATGGATCAAATGGTTCAAAACCTAATGATTGTTCATAATTAGGGTTTACAGACAAGAATTAGGGATTTTAAGACTGCTTTCTCAATTGAAGAGTTTGAAGAACGAATTGGGGAAGTTTGAAGTTGAAAGGAGTTAATTTGGTACTCGGATTTTGCTTTGACTTCAAGATGTTAACGTGAAGGAAAGAATTCGAGATATTTACTCTAAACACCCTTAATTTATACAGGTTAACATATAACCCCTTAAAAATTAAAATGATCAAATTTGTGATTTAATCCCTCCATCCCGGAGAAATACGCAAAAAAATGTTTGGCACAAGAATTAAGGTAAAAGGTGAAAAAGTTGATGTGCTGTGAGTGTAGATGATTGGGTAGAAGAGAGAAAGTGAAGTTAGTGGGTAATTGTTGTGAGTATAAGAAGTGGGTCTCATTTCCATTTTGGGACTTTGCAGATTATTATGGGACGTTCAAAAGATATCTTTTTGCAGATTATTGTGGGACGGAGAGAGTATACAAACTCGATCGTATCATGCAATATTTGTGATTTATATAAACATTTACTCCATCCCTCTCTAAAATATTCATTTCTCAAAAAAAAAAGAGGGTTGGTCTTATACAAAACGCGTATTTTTCTAAGCTTAAGAAAAAATCATTTTTACACCGGCACTTAATAATAATAATATATGCACTGACACTTTTCACACTGACATTTTTTTTCTACTAATACTGGCAATTTTTGCCCTACACTAGCACTTTTTATACTAGCACTTAATAACATGCACTATGCACTGACACTCTTTACACTGGTACTTTGTTACACTAACACTGACATTTTTTTACACTATCACTTAATATACATGCACTGGCACTCTTTACACTGACACTTTGTTACACTAACACTGACACTTTTTTACACTGGCACTTTGTTACACTAACACTGACACTTTGTTACACTGGCACTGGCACTAGCGGTGGAAACAAAACACGTTTTTTCTAAGCTGAAGAAAAAACGCATTTTTTGTAAGGTTTTGACTCAAAACTTGCAATTCAGGACATAAAAGCAGAAAAACAGAAACCGGCAATTAAGGCTTTTTGACATAATCGTTAGAAATCTCCGTTATACTAGACCCTTATTTGTTAAAATCGATAACTTCACTCCCTTATTTAATAGATATTTTTAACGATTCAATAAAAAACCCTTAATTGCTAGTATTTGTCATCTTTTTGACCTTATTTGAGTATTCTGAAACGTCGAACCCCTTTCTACGAACGATCTCTAATCTGCATACCCTTATTCACCATTATCCCATGTTATCATTTTAGGAGTGAGCCATACATGGATTGGGATTTTCTGATTCCGGCAGCGTAGCAATCGTGGTAGCCGATAGTAGGAAATTGCCCATAATCACATCAACGGCCCCTATCGATGGGGAAAAGATGATTGTGTCCTTGACATCGGATCGGACGACCAACATCCCGTCTGCTAGAGTCGGATGCCATCCACCTCAGATCCAGCCAAACACCAGCCTTCACCAAGCTGTTGGTGCATCATTGTCCCAGTGTGTTTATAAATAGGGTATAAATCTGCTAATTTTTATGATGCTCAAACTCTTTGGTTAACACCGTCGGACCCTTCTTAACAAGATTAAAATAGGAGTGTCCAAAGGTACGGCGGGGTAAACCAAAGAGTCCGAGCATCATCGAACGTTAAATTAGAATGTTACAGAAGTTCAAACTTTATTGCTTAATATTGATGGCAAAGTAAATAAATGAAGCATACTCCCTCCGTCCCGGTAAGAGCTTCACCATTTGGCTTGGGCACGGTAATTATGGTAAGAGTATTATATTGAAAGTGTTGTGAGTGTGAAAATAAAATAGGAGAGAGAATGAGTGGAGAGAATAGTAAATTATAATGGTGTTGTGAGTATTAAAATAATGTAGGAGAGAGAATGAGTGGAGGAAATAATAATATTTTATGTCCAAAAAAGGAAAGGTGAAGCTTCTAACGGGACGCCCTTTTGGGTAATTGGTGAAGCTTTTATTGGGACGGAGGGAGTATTTCTTTACCTTCTCCCAGTTTTTTGCTTAAATCATCCCTAACAGTTGTTCAAGCACTCTTTTCCTTGGGAAATATTATCAAAAACAGCTATTCTCGACTTGCCGAGTAATTTAGCCAACCATAAAGTACAACAGAGACTTGCAGCAGAAAAAAAAATGAAGAGCGGAATAAAAATGGGGGAAATGGTTCCCGGAAATTTGTTCCTGAATAATTCATAACACGCTATTCCAATTCGACTTGATTCCTCAATGTAGTTCCCTTCTGCACGAAAATTACAAGAAGGCCATCAGGAGGGATAAAAAGGGCAAACCCCGGTGCGCCAAGCGCTCCCCGCCATCAGGACTCGGGAGGGATATTTGAGTAAATATCAATTACAAATAGAGTTCTTCTTTTTAGCAGCAGACAGCTTTTCATGGATCTGATTGATACCATCAAACCAAACAGGTATAGAAATAGAAAAGACCTTTGATCATTAATGAAGTGAATAAAATCCGTTCAAGGTTTCCGTGGAAATTTAGAGAAGTCTGGAGGCCTTCGTTGCATGTATGCGGTTTTACCCTCGTTGCCTTCTTCCGTTCCATAGAAGATGAGGGTGGCATTACCTCCAAGCTCCTGAAATAAAATAAAGAAAAAAAAGATTGCGATAATTTGTTTTTTCATCTTTCCCTTGTCAAAGAGAAATGTCTCAATTAACGAACATTTTTCAAGAACTGAGAGATACCTGGAGTCCAGCATGCCCATCATCAACAGCATTTAACGATGATTTCAGTACTCTAATTGCAGTTGGGCTATTTCTTAAAATCTCGCGACACCACTTAATTGTTTCTTTTTCTAATTCTTCTAGCTGAAAGAATAAATATTTCCCATGATTAAGTTCAGGCAATGCATGTTTATTGAGGATGGCGTGAAAGTTAAGAAAACTGAAAATTAGATGGACTTTACCGGGACAACTGTGTTGACAAGCCCCATTTTTTCTGCTTCAGTAGCGGTGTAGAACCTTGTCAAGAACCACATTTCACGAGCTTTTTTGGGCCCCACCTATCGAACCAAAACGAGACCATAAGATGAAAAAAGCAGGGTAACAGGTAACTAGCCAAATAATTATATCCATTATAAAAGGCCATTTTCCCAATATTTTTCAACAAGTGAAGAGATAAAAGAGGCAGTTAATAATCAAAAAGTCATTGCTTCCAGATTTTTTCACCACAGTAAACAATATTAATAATAATGATAGTTTTTTAAAAAATATTCTCTTTCTCCTCAAATAAAGGTGTCGAGCTTACCAATCTGGACATTATGGAGCTGCCATAACCAGCATCAAAACTTCCAACCTGTATAATGCAGAGGACAAAACAAATTTTACTCTTATCTCCGAAATTCTGGGTCCTACACTTTAGCAGTACTCAATAAATGAAGCAAATAGAAACACACTTCCTTTTGATTTGATACCGAGAAGATTATATGACCTACTTATCGGCACTAGTCAAACAGCAGCACATGCGATACGTGTGCAAATGTTTTTGCTCTTTTGCTATAGTGTATTCCTCTTTACTATAAAAAACTTCTTTATTGATTGAAAAAAAAAATACCCCTCCATTTGTTCTACAGAAAATGATTTCTTTTTTATAATACCTTTTTTCTAGAATTTGTAGAAAACAAAAAACTGCCCATGAACTTCCACCTCTCCCATTTCATCTCCTTTATTTTTCAGATGCCGCGTGAGTGCCTTTAGAGTAAGTTTGGGTACCAGAGTAGTTAAGTACCAATTCTGCTATTTGCTTGGTTTAATGACAGATTATTACACAGATGAAGTTTCAGCCATATTTGTTAGCACGAAAAGTCATGTCTATGAAAAATATATTTAGCTATTCATTTATCATAATTAGATATCTCTTTAAGAAATAAACCAATTTGACCAGTTCAATAAGCTGGCAAAGAGTTGTATTCCCATGCAAGTTTAAACTTTACACATGAGTGCTCGGTGTGTGTGTGTGTGTGTGTGTGTGTGTGTGTGTGAGAAAGAGAGAGAGAGAGAGAGAGAGAGAGAGAGAGATGGAGAGGACCTTTGGACCCGTCTGACCAAAAACAGCATTATCAGCTGCTATTGTTAGATCACAGACCATGTGCAGTATGTGCCCTCCCCCGATAGCATACCCAGCAACCTTGTTTAGGGAAAAAAAGAAAACAACACTTAACCAAACCACACGATTCAAGGATTCTATGCATTTTTTGATTATGTAAAAGAGGAAACAAAAGAGGTTACCATTGCTATGACTGGTTTTGGAAGACGTCGAATCTGCACCTGTAGGAATGAAGTAAAAATATAAATCAGTGACAGGGAAATGGAGTGTTTTATTAGCCTACAAAGGAGAGAAAGTGCAAGGTTAACTAAACATCATTTCAAGAGGTTTCGTCATTATCCAAGAAAAACTGTGATCTGCTTGAGAAATAGACGGTTATACTAAGTCGCCTAATAAGGGATGAAAGTTGAAAATCATTACCTGTAAATCTAAGACATTTAGCCGACCAAAATTTTCAAAGTCAGCATAACCATCATTACTTCTCAATGCCTGATCGCCCCCACTGCAGAAAGCCTTGGTTCCCTGAAACATGCTAAAAAATTAAGAATGTAAAGAGCATCCAAGACAAACACTTGATTGTGATAAAGTCTGAGGTTCCACCTTAAAATCAATTGGTGTTAAGGGGAGTAGCCCAGGATCCTTATATGTTAGAGACAAGTCTTGTTTATTCCCGATGTGGGATAATGTTCTCTTACACGCCCCCTCACGTGTAGCCGGGCTTTGCCAAAGGCTTACAACGTGGACTGGATGGTGGGTGGCGCGGAGGGTTCATCGTGGGCCGTTGGGCCTGCACGTGTAATGGACCAGCTCTGATACCATGATAAAGTCTGAGGTTCCACCTTAAAACAAATTGGTGTTAAGGGGAGTAGCCCAGGATCCTTATATGTTAGAGACAAGTCTTGTTTATTCCCGATGTGGGATAATGTTCTCTTACAGATTGCAGTCCGAAGACAGGTGGAAATGATTTCAATATAAAACAAAATGCCCCCTCCATCTCAAAGCTAGTCCTACTTTCCTTTTCTGTAGTGCCCATACTTGTTAAAGGCGTTGCCCGCCTCGCCATTTTTGTCGCCTTTCATGGTTGTCGCCTCTCGATGCCAAGGCAGGGGGATGATAGCCTTTTTGGATGAGGCGTCGCCTTTTTGGAAGAGGCGAGAGGCGAGGTAGGCGTCGCCTTTTGAAAAAGGCGTGAACTGCGTTGCTTTTAATTCAACTGCGTCGTTTTGTGTTTTTTTTTTTAATTCGTAAGTAATACGCTTGTGCGACTGTTCCTTGGCCCTAATTTCATTCAGTCGACTCGAGAAGAAGAAAGAAGAACGAAAGGTCGCAACTCCGGCGATCGTCGGCCATCGACGCCGAAGGAAAAGGTGAGGTTTTTTTTCTTTCTATTCCTCGTCGGCCATCGTCGGCCATCGACTGTTCCTTGGCCCTAATTGTGCGACGTTGCTTTTAATTCAACTGAGATTTTTTTAACACTATTTTTTGTTATTCACTTATTCCTCTGTTTAACATTATTTCTACTGTTTAACACTATTTTTTGTTATTCCTCTGTTTAACACTATTTTTTAAAACAAATGATTAATTATTGGCTTGATAATAGTTGCCTAACCTAATAATGTTGTTGTTTCAGGATATTCACAATGTCTAGCACATCATCTACTAAACGGAAGGATCTGTGTTGGAAGTATGTAACTCTCAAGGATCCGTTGAACACCAACAATACAACGTGCATCTTTTGTAACATTGAATTCAAAGGAGGGATAGTAAGGGCGAAACAACACATTGTTGGGGGATTTCCCAATGTAAGGGGCTGCGATAAAGTGGTTGATGATGTCAAGGAAGAAATTTCTTCATTTATGGGATCAAAGAAGCAAGCAAATGAAAAACGGGTGTTTGAGAGAACTATCCATCAGCAAAGGATTAGGGAAGAAACACTTAGAAGCTATGGGTCTGGGTCTGAGTTTGAGGAGGAGGATGAAGAAGCGATTGAGGGTCACGCGATGAAAAAAGCAAAGTTCGCATTTAAGGGGCCTATGGATAGTTTTGTTAGTCATGGTGGTGGCCCTACTGCAAAGAACGTGAAAAAACAAAAGAGCGAGAATGAGGAAGCACATAAAGTGCTTGAAAAACAAGCGTGAAAATCTTTAGTCAGGTGGATGTATGATGCTGGTATTCCATTTAATGCGGTAAAGTATGACAGCTTTCAAGAAGCAATGAGTGATGTTGCTAAATGTGGGCACATAAAAGTCCCAAGTTACCATCAAGTTAGAGTTCCTTTATTGAAGGATGAAGTAGAAGCAGTCAATAATGTTATGGAGGATCATCGGCAAGAATGGAAAACTAAAGGGTGTTCCATTATGTCCAATGGATGGAAGGATAGAAGAGAGCGAACTTTGATTAACTTTCTAGTTAACAGTCCAAATATGGGAACTTTTGAGAGATATTGTGGAGAAAATTGGTCCAGAGAATGTTGTACAAGTGATTACTGATAATGCTTCCAACATGAAGGCTGCTGGTATGCAATAATTTGTTACTTTAAACTCTAAAATCTAATCGATAGTTATTTACTAGTTATCGATTATGCTTATGTGATTGTTGAATTGTTCTAATAATTATTTTCTTTCCTTTTTCACAGGTGAGATGTTAATGTCACAATATAAACATTTATTTTGAACACCGTGCGCTGCTCATGGACTTGATGTTGGGGGATATTTTTAACATTCCTAGGAGGAAGAAATGTTTTGAGAGGGCTATGAAACTCAACAGTTACATTTATGGCCGCCCAGGGATAGTGTGTATGATGAGGAAGTTCACACGATTAGATTTAGTGAAGCCGGCAAAGCCCCGATTTGCCACGGCCTTTCTTACTCTCTCAAGGTTCATTAAGGTAAAGAAAGGGTTAAGGGCAATGTTTTTCTCAGACGCGTGGAAGAAGAGTCAATGGGCAAAGGAAGCAAAAGGTAAAGAAGCAACTAAGACTATCATGGATGTTAGATTTTGGAATGTTGCTAAGGAAGTTATTTGGGTTGTTGGTCCTCTTTTTAAGGTAAGCAAACAACTAATAATAATTTAATTAAAACATGTTTGTTTCTTTATTCTAATTATTATTTTCTTTTCTCTGTTCAAGGTTCTTCGGCTAGTTGATGGTGAGAAGAAGGCTCCTATGCCATATATATATGAAGCTATGGATAGAGCGAAGGAGAAAATTGCACAAACTTTTGGAAACAAAGAAGCTGACTATTTGGAGTTTTATCGGATCATTGATCACAGGTGGGAAAATCAACTTCATCATCCTTTGCACGCAGTTGCTTACTACTTAAATCCTGAGTTTCACTACACAAATGAGAACATTCATAAGGATGAAGAGATTTGGGATGGATTCCTTACTTGTCTTCAGAGGTTGGTACCTGATATATCGACTCAAGATCTGATTATTCAGCAATTAAAGGTTTATACGGCAGCAGAAGGTGATTTCGGGTCACCTCCGGCTAAAAGGCACCGCAATACTGTCTCTCCAGGTAATATTCAATTTATAATATGATTGATATTTATTTATATATTATAACAACTTGTCTTGAATATTAATATAATTTGAACTTTATTTTGCAGCCGAGTGGTGGAGGCTTTATGGTAGAGGAGTTCCAGAATTGCAACAATTTGCCCAGAAGATCACAAGTTTGACTTGTAGCGCTTCGGGATGCGAGAGAAATTGGAGTTTCTTCGAGCATGTATGTGCTAAAAAAATACAGTTTAACTTGTATTGCATCACGTTAGCCCTGTACTTATTTAGTTTTTTTTTTAAGGTTCACAGTAAGAAGAGAAGTAGATTGGAACAAAGTAGGTTAAATGACTTGGTATTTGTGAAGTATAATAGGACATTAAGACGGAGGTATCAAAGCCGAGATACAATTGATCCAATCTGTTTGGATCAGTTTGATGAGGATAATGAGTGGTTTACTAAAGATGATGATGAGCCAGTGATTGTGACTACAGAAGATGGTGACGAAGAAATGCCGTTAACTTGGGAAATGGTTAGTGATGTTTGTAGGGCTGAGGAGCGTACCTATCCTACTAGAGAGAAGACAACCAAATCAACATCAGCTCAAACTTCAGCTCGTGGATCTGATGGTGGTGCGAGCGGTTCAAGGCAAAAGACAATCACATATGTTAGAGGGGGAGGAGGACGCACACCATTAGTCTTGCGCACAAGGCCTAGCAGACCACCCCCAACTCTACAACTTGTTGATGAAGAAGAAGAGGAAGATGTTGAGCTCCTCGAAGAGAATGCATGTGAGGAGGATGACTTTACCGTTAGTGATGATGAAGATGTTCAAATCTTGGAGGAGGATGAGGAAGATGATGACAATGCTTGATTTTCTTGATTTTATTTCGTTAAAAGACTTCATGTTTATTTCATTTTCACAAACTAGTAGTCCAGTACTCTGGTACTTGTTTTGTTGATTTGAACGTCGTGGCATTAATACGCCTTTTGTCTTGGAATACTTAATTTTAGGGTTTTAATTACTTGGAATTCTCAAGTTCATAACATTTTTAAGCTTTGTTTACATTTTACATGCATATATATATTTTTTTCTGTTTTTTCACTATTTTTTTCTATTTTTTCAGGTTTGGTCGCCTTTTTGCCGCCCGCCTCTCGCCTCCCCTTTCGCCTTTTTCAGGTACGTTTCGCCCGCCTCTCGCCTTTCGCCTTTGACAAGTATGGTAGTGCCCCCTAAAATAATCATGTTTCAATAATTTAAGCAACTTAAAAGGACATACTCCCTCCATCCCATACTATTGGTTACTTATTTCCCTTTAGGTGTCCCATACTATTGTTAGTGGTTACTGTTAAGTAACCAACTCCTCTAAAACCTTAAGGTGATAGAGAGGGCAACCACAATGTATATCATGCTTAGATATTAACACTCTCCCTCACGTCTATACACGCGGATTAAGTATAGGGGTGCAATTGGGCCAATACATACCCTTTGTAATTTTTTTAGGATAAACGCAAGCGGGAAGATTCGAACCCTTGAATTTGCCAAACCAAGAGTTTGATACCATGTTAAGTAACCAACTCCTCTAAAACCTTAAGGTGATAGAGAGGGCACCCACAATGTATATCATGCTTAGATATTGACAGTTACTGTCCCAAAATGTCAATGGGACCCACTTGCCACACTCACAACAAAAATCTTCCTACCCCACTTTCTCTCTCCTACTTTTCTTTTCATACTCACAACACTTACTTTTTCCTTAATTCCCGGGCATTCAATTTTAGTAACCAATAGCATGGGACGGAGGGAGTATACAGTATGAGAGTGTTTTTAGGAAGGGAAGGAGCACCTCATTTTTTTATTGGTATTTGTTTCAAAAGTTCCAAACCACCTTCCAGCAAAACCAGGTGTGAAACTATGATGACTCAAAATAGAAAACCACAAATGCATTACAGGATTGCAGTGCACATAAGCATGCAATATTTATTTTTAAAAAAAAGAAAACTGGATAAGCCTAATAAAAAGGATAAACTCACAGCTTAACACATGCACATCAAGAGAATATTCAAGAATCACTGCCCAATAAGCCAAGTAGCTTCTTCCTGCGGAAGATATAAAGCCAAGAGGTTTGCGGAACTAAGTATAAGAAAGTACCTTTCCAGTCAGAATAATGACTCCGACAGAACTATCATCCCTGGCATCATTGAAAGCACGGATAAGTTCCTTCACTGTATGTGGTCGAAAAGCATTTCTTCTCTCAGGCCTGTTAATGGTGATCTGGCAAAAGAAAGGAGGAACCAAGGATGATCAAATTGAAGCTCTAAACATGAAGAGCATTACTGCTAAAAAGAAATAGCTTACCATTGCAAGCAGCTAATGAACATTTACTGAGACAGTGGGAAAATAATCAAACTAACATCTCATAGTACCCGTTTGTTTCGGCTTATTTTGGATGGCTTATGGCTTTTGGCTTTAGTTAAGTTAAAATGAGAGTGTTTGTTTTAACTTATAAGTCATAAGCCCATAAGTAAGGTACAACCTAGTTATAGCACAAATAAGCAAAAGCCAAAAAGTCATAAAAATGTTGCTTTTCACCACTTATCATACCAATAGGTCCCGAGTTCAAATACTACCTACACATTTGTTTATTTTCTTTCTTCCTTGCATACTTCTTCAATGAATTCTAACTTTCTTTTATTTTCTTATTATCATTTAATATTACAAAAATAAATTATTTATTTTGGGCTTATTTTTATTTTATATTTTTTTTACTTTTATAAATATAAATAAATTATCAATAGAGAAAAAATATACAATACATAAATAAAAATTAACTTATGAATTCAAACAGTATCCTTTATTATATTTCAATAAATTAAATTTTCGATTTGCTTAATATTAAATTTCAATCTATAAATGTAAATTTATAATTATTATGATTTTGAAATATTTCTTTTAGCTTTAGCGCAAATATCATATTTATTTATTTGCAAATAATATTTTTTTCTTGAAAAAAATCAAAACAAGTATTATATATTAAATCCATCAATTATCAATTAATAAGTCATCGGCAATCAGCTGCAACAAACGAGTTATCAATCAATCAGTTATAAGTCATTAATCAACCAGTCATCAGTTGTAAGTCATCAGCCATCAGCTGCGACAAACGAGCCTATAGTGGTCGTTTGTTTCACTTATTTGAAGAAGCTTTTGACTTGTAGCTTAAAATAAGTATATTATGTAGTGTTTGTTTTCACTTATAAGTCATAAGCCAATAAGTAAAGTACAACATGGTTATTGCATGAATAAGCAAAAGCTGAAAATCTATAAAAATATTGTTTTTCACCATTTATTGAGAGCAATCTTATTTATCTTATCACATAGGTCTCGAGTTCAAATACGACTACCTACATCTTAGTTTATTTTCTTCTTACATACTACTCCTTCCATCAATTCAATTCTTTGATTCTTTATTTAATTTTTTTAATTTTATTTTATTCTATATTTTGTTATATCATTTTGAATTAATTAACAAAAAATAAAAAAATATACAATATGTATATGATAGATAAACTGTGAATACAAACCATGTCCTTTATGATATTTCATATTAGTTAATTTTTTCTTGTTTGATTAATACTCCCTCCGTCCCGGCCGAAGCGTCACTTTTTACCCAAAATGGCGTCCCGTTTATAGCGTCACCCTTTCCTAAAAAGGAAACTTTTATTATCCCATCCACTATTCCCTCCACTAATTCTCTCTCCTCTACACTCACAACACTTTTAAAATTCACTATTTCCTCCACTAATTCTCTCTCCTATTTTTAAATTACACTCACAACATTTTTTCTTCCCACACTTTTTCTTAATTTGCGCGCCACCCCTAAAAGGGTGACGCTTCTACCGGGACGGAGGGAGTATTTTATTTCAATATATACATGTAAATTATTATATTTATGATTATGAACTACTCGTATTTAGTTTTATAGCAAAAAATTTTATTTATTTATTTGCAAAAATTTTTAAAAAAAAATATTAAAACAAATACTTTATATTAAATCTATTAATTATTATCAGCTACCAACTATAAGTCACCGGTCATCGGCTGCGACAAAATAATTATGATCAATCAGCTATAAGTCAATAAGCTACCCATAGTTACCGGGAACTCTACTTACCCCTCGTCTCACGTCCCAGATTGCCATCCCGAAATCGGGGTCGTTTACATCCCGGTTCTCCTGGGAACGCGATCCAAATCCCCAAAAACATCGTCCCAGATTTTTTTAAGAAAAGAAGGTAGAACCTATCATTTCAGTTGCGTCGTCGGTTAATCGAATATCAACTTGATCCTTTTCGGACTTTGGAAGTTGAGAAGTGAGGAGAATTTGGAGAGAAGTGAGGAGAATCGCTAAGGAGCGGAGAAGTGAGGAGAATTTGGACTTTTTGGAGGAAGTATCGTGATATAGATGAAGAAAGGTTTCCATGGATCAGGGAGAGCGAACGATGCAAAGTGATGAAGAAAGGTTTTCATGGATCAGGGAAAGCGAACGATGCAAAGTGTATGGATAAGGGAGAGCGAACGATGCAAAGTGTATTTGAATGATACTCTGCATACAAAATTAAACCTATTGGGCAGCTATTTTCATCCTCAATATATTTACACACACCCATTATTTGTACAACACTTTTAAAGGTGGTATGTTTAAAGCTTTTCATCCTATATATATATATATATATATATATACATATATATATGTATATATATATATATATGTATATATATACATGTATATATATATATATGTATATATATACATGTATATATATACATGTATATATATACATATATATATATATACTCCCTCCGTCCAGTTACATACTTCACACTTTCTATTTTGGGCGTCCAATTACATACTTCACACTTTGTCTCCTACATTATTTTAATACTCACAACACCATTATAATTTACTATTCCCTCCACTCATTCTCTCTCCTATTTTACTTTTACACTCACAACATTATATCATTATTTTTTTCCTTAAAAACTGTGTGAACAGTAAGTGTGAAGAATTAACTTGGACGGAGGGAGTATATATTACTTTTGTGTTCCCAATAAAAGCGTACCACTTTCCCAACTAGCGTACCGACTAATCCTACCCCTAACGTACCCAAATTTTTAAAAGTCACATTCCCCGTTCCCATTCCCGTCCCGCGTCCCACGTTCCTGGTAACTATGAAGCTACCGGCCATCAACTATAAGTTATAAGTCATCAACCATCAACTGCGACAAACGAGCCTATAGTTTACATAATCAACCAGCTTCAACTTTCTCACATCAACTGATACTAAACCTCACAACTTTTCATCACACACATGACCGTAAATATACTTCTTCCCAAATCAAAACTTTCAAATCCCAGTTCATTCCTACAGTTCCAAATCCTACCACCTGAAATAAGAGTGTTACTAGGTGCACATATAACTACCAAAGTACTACTAAGTGGGGCAACGATCCAAACCACACATCATTGTGCTGTATTTCAACATATCAGTATCCACCAATGCAGACATATGAGTAAAATCAGTGGTTCGTGGAGTTTCCATGAACAATAATAATAATTATCATATACTCTAACTAATTCTATTTTCAAATGTGAATCGAACACAGCAACTATTCACCAAACCAGCTAAATCATTTGAACGATCAAATCATTCTTTCCACAAATTGGATAAACTAGTAACGCATCAACATTATGTAATTTCAATACAATTTTCATTCCACTATAGTTCGAAATCGAAATCATTGCAAATCAAACTAACTACTCAAGGTGTGCAAACTACAATACTGACCTTAGCAATGGCTTCTCCCTCAGCTTTCTCATAGATAATGTCAGTAAACTCCTTGCCAGACTCATCAATAGCAACTCTCCAGACAGGTTCATGACTCGAAACTTCGCCGTGAACTCGATGATAGCTATCCTTCATCGGAGAACTGCAATTAGATAAACCAATGCCGGTACCACCGTGACTATGAACTGAATGTGGCGGCATTAAGTGGTTGACGACGAAGGCCAGCCGCCGGTTTGCCGATTTGAGGTCTTTCTCCGCGATTCCCGCCATGAATGGAGTGTTGGAGTTCTGTGTGTGTGGGAATGGAGTTGAAATGGATAGGAAGACACCATTTTTGGCTTTGTTTGAAAACGGACAAGTCTCTATTGGAGATTGGATGGGATAAGATTAGGAATTGAAAAAAGTGGATGGTTACAGTTTGAGTTAGTTCCAATTGAGTCCCTCTAGTTTGGATTATTTATCTTTTTGGTCCAAATCCATTAAACAAAATAACCAAATAAGATGTACATTTAACATTAGAAAACGGAAATACAGCAACTGCAAGTACAATGTAGGTAGAGTCGTGAAGTTGGGATGGTTCCATTGGGGTTCCATTGGAACGTCCACATACAAATGGGACAGAATGAGACGACATTTTTTCATTTCATTTGAAAACGGGATTATTTGAGACGTCCCATTTAAAATGAGGGACGAACACGGGATGAAACTTCCCGTCCCATTCCCGTTTCTTAAAAAAAAAAAAAAAAAAACAAAACAAAATACCTCACAAAAAAAAAAAAAAAAAAAAAAATTAAAATCAAAATAACCTAACCCTAAAACCTAAATTAACCCATTCTTTTCTTTTCTCAACTCTTCCGTTACTCCGTAGGACCGCAGCCCAGCCCGACGATTCGGTGAACAACGGCGAGGAGCACTTTCTCATCTCTCCCCGCCGGCGCCGTTCCTTCATCTCCTCTTCTCTCGAAAGTCGAATCTCGATCTCAGCATTAAGAGGTGAGTCATGAGGGTAAAGGGTGAAAACCCCTTCACACAAATAAAAATCCAATCTTTTTCCTTTTCTTCACTACCCTCTTCCATCTTTCTCTATCCCTGTTTCTGTGTGAGTTAGCATAGTGTAATCACTCTGTGTTCTTGAGCTACGTAAAGGTATTAATACTAAGGGTGGACTGCTAACAACATCTATGCCACTTTACTGCTAACAAGATCTATGCCACTTTACTGCCAACAACATCTATGCCAACAACACCATTGAACCCGTATATTAATACTAAGGGTGGACTGCTAGGTAGGCTATTAAAGAGCCAAATTAAAGGGATGACTGTACATAAGCATAATGTCGTCACTCGAGAATTGACCTCCAATCCTGATTATTTAGATCACTTCTTGTCCTTGCCTTCATTTGAACAGATTTCTCATAGCAGCGATATTTTCAAGATGCATCGGGTAACAAACTTCAATTGCTTTGTTTCCCTATATTTTTAACATTCTTTTTTTTGGAGACATTTAACTATGTATAAATTTTAGGGTGAATGCTGTGTAACTTGCGCGAACCTAGCAGAGGATAATGCTGATTATTTATACATAGTTAAATGTCTCCAAAAAAAAGAATGTTAAAAGTATAGGAAAACAAAGCAATTGAAGTTTGTTACCTGATGCATCTTGAAAATATCGCTGCTATGAGAAATTTGTTCAAATGAAGGCAAGGACAAGAAGTGATCTAAATAATCAGGATTGGAGGTCAATTCTCGAGTGACGACATTATGCTTATGTACAGTCATCCCTTTAATTTGGCTCTTTAATAGCCTACCTAGCAATCCACCCTTAGTATTAATATACGGGTTCAATGGTGTTGTTGGCATAGATGTTGTTAGCAGCAAAGTTGTCTGCTCATCGATCACAGTCGTAAGGTCTGGGATGACTGTACATAGATGCTTATGTACAGTCATCCCTTTTCTTCACTACCATCTTCCAGCTTTTTCAGGAATATTTTAAAGATAACATTGATCACATGACTAGCTCTTCACAACCACATACCTCTTTTGTCACATCTTCATCAACGAACAACAAAGGAATATTTAAAAACAAAGGCAAATGGATATTTGATGTAAGTATTTTTTTTATACTTTTTTTTTTGTTTTCTTTACTTGATTTATATTTTGTTTGATCTATGTTTTATATCATGTTAGGAATGTATGGAGTATTAGAGTCAAACTGTTATTGTTGCTGGAAAATCTCAATTGGATCTTTACTTGGAGTAGCCTAAGCTTGAAATTTGTTTTTCATGAGGATTTGGATGTCTTGGAATATTGGAAATCTCAGAAACAGAGATACCCAATTCTTGCACGCATGGCATGTGATGTTTTAGCCATTCCTATTACCACCGTTGCATCAGAGTCATCATTTTCTATTGGAGCTCGTGTACTCAACAAGTATAGAAGTTGTGCACTCCCTAAGAAAGTGCAATATCTTATTTGTGCTCGTAATTGGTTACATGGCTATGGTAATTTTATTCTTAAACTCATTTGAATGTGTTAAATTATTGTTACTTTTACTTAATATTTGTGTTTTTATTTAAATGTAGAAATTGATGATTTTGAAGATGAAGCGGATGCTGTTATCAATGAAAGCGGAAATGTTGAAGTCCATGGTTCACACGAAAATACTTCTACTGGTGACTCAATATTGTTGTAATATTCATGTATATTTTTCTATATGAATGATATAAATTAGTCCCTATAATTAGGCAGTAAATATTTGATAGAATATTAGAATAGGCAGTGATTATCTACTTCCCTAGAATAGCTATTTGTAATTATTCTATTTAACTAAGTCAATCAACAAGAGCCCAAGGCAAGTTGGGTCTTCTTCTCTATCCTGTCGTGTTCCTTTCTCTATTCTCTGCGTGTGTGTTTTTTTCTTCTATCCTCTTCATTCTCTTTTTCTTTGATGGTGATTAGTTTCTTTATGGTATCAGAGAATATACATGAATATTACAACAATATTGAGTCACCAGTAGAAGTATTTTCGTGTGAACCATGGACTTCAACATTTCCGCTTTCAATCAAAACATCTTTACCAAGTGAAGGGTCCAATAATGTGCAACTTATTGAAGATTGATAGGTAACATTTTCATTCCTAATCCTCTTGCACATTACAGAGCTTTAAATTTGGTAAAATATGCAGAAACTGACATTGAACCTTGAACCAAAGATACAATTTCCATACGAATTTGAAATATGCAGATTACAACATTACAGAGCTTTAAATTTGCTAATCCTCTTGCACATTACAGAGCTTTAAATTTGCTCAAGGTCAATCCATATGCAGTTTGAACATAAACAACACTTGATCTAATTTCAGCAGTAACAACATTCAGAATCCAACTTATCAACATATCATTGCAGTGCTTTATTTTCAATGTATGTGTTATCACTAACTTTATTCAGCTTCCATAATGCAGCTACCTGAGCAGTGCTTTACTTTCAGCTGTTTAGATTTGCCAATAGCTGAAGTAGTTAATTGAACTATACGTATGGGATCTGAATTACCTTTGTTTAGATTTGCCAATAGCTGTTTAGAATTACATTTGGTGGCTGAAATTTGCTCAAGATCAATCCATAGCAAAACTGTTATCATAACAGTGTTAATATTTTAGCTTGTTGTGATTATCAATTTAGTTTAGGTCATTGTCTAACACATGAAAGATGCATCTCTGATATTAGAGTTTTTCAATAGTAATTATTATAATCAACCTCTTCATGATCATAATGCCCTATATTAACACATAGGTGATCCATCTCCATTATCTAAGTTTTTTATCTATTATCAGTGGGAACGGTTAAGTTGCTCCTTTGGTGACCATAAGATCACGGGTTCGAACCTTGGCGAACAGCCTCTTGACAATTGTCAGTGGAAGGCTCTAGCAAATGGTTCCCTCTCCCAACCCCCGCTTGGCGCACCGGGGTTTGCCCCCTTTATCAGTGGGATTGCTAAAGCAGTTCAAATATAATTCCTTTTTGTTTTCGTACTTAAATAAGCATGTTAATGGCTTCCATAATTCTGTTAGCATAACCAAATAAGAACTGGACTGCTTTGGTGCACCGGGCTGCTATTTTTATAAGTAAAAAGGTTGAATCACATACACATGTATACACAAAAACATCTTCAGTTGCCGTGGTTTCAGCTTGAAACAAACACTTCCCCCCCCCCCAGGTAAGACTTCTAAACCATAATGCTGAGTGATCATAATATATCTACGTTGTCTATTAACTTATACCTGTTAGAGCTACATATTTAAACCTTCTCTTTTAATTTATTCCGTCTCGTCTTACAATTTTCTGTTTCTTGGGGTCTTGCAGAGTTATGGTCTTTTTGGGAAATGGAGGAGATGCACCACGATCATCGCAAGCAGACCGGAAAGGGGTTGACTATTATTGAAACTGGAATATGAGTTGGATTTTGTAATTTGTTATTAACTAATTTTGTTATTAACTAAGTTGTAACTTGTAACTTGTAATACACTTGCTATATCATCGCAAGTTAGGATTTTTTTTTCCAATATGTTGAGTGCTTGATGAATGCTGAGTTGCTGACTAGTTAGTGACTGATGTGCTTACAGACTTACAGTTACAGTGCTTAGACTCTTAGTGCTTGCAACAATGCCAGCAAATGCATTCAGCTGTGTTAGTTATGTACTTATATGTTATGTTTTAAAAATATTTTTAAATATGTAGTTTGGAGTTGAAGTTTCTTCGTGATATTAAATTTATGGATATTGATTTTGGTGCCTAGTCAACGCTAATTCCTCATGGGTCCCGCATGGGTCCCGCGGGATCCCGCGTCCCGCAAATGGGACGGGATGGGACGGAGTATTTTAGACTCGTCCCGTTTTGTCCCGTCTCGTCCCGTTCCCGTCGTGGGACAACATAATTTTGTTCCGTCCCGTATTCTCGTATTTGACGGCTCTAAATGTAAGTTAATCATGATATATAATATAATGTATGCTTCATATTCCAAAGAGGTCGAAAATGGCACAATGCCATAAATTTTTACCTATAGGCTAGGGCGGATCCAGGATTTTGGAAACGCGTGGGCTTGGTATTTAAAAAAAATATTGTGAGTGGGGTTTTGATGGTTGCGTGTACTGACTTGACTTGGGTAAAAAAAAAATTATCAAAATTCTGAAATTCTGAGGTGGGCTGGAGCCCAAGTCAATTGCTCTTTGGATCCGCCCCTGCCTATAGGTTTCATGTTTTTCAAAAATAAAATAAAAATGATCCGCCCCTGCCTATAGGTTTCATGTTTTTCAAAAATAAAATAAAAATAGGTCGATTTTTTTTTATATATACTCCCTCCGTCTCCGCCCAAGCTTCACCATTTTGGTGTTAGCACAAAATTTAAGGAAAGTGTTGAGTGAAAAATGGTTGTGAGAGAGAATAAGTGAGTGGGTAAGACAAGTGGGGCCATAATTTAAATGTGTGAGGGAGAAAAGTTAGTGGATACGATAAGTGGGGCCCATAATTTATGAATGTGAGTATGAGAAGTGGGGTATGTATAATAGAATATTAATAAAACTTTTCCATTTTAGGAAATGTGAAGCTTCTACCGGGACACCAATTTGGGTAAAAGGTGAAGCTTCGGGCGGGACGGAGGGAGTATATATTTTGGGTCTTGGAAAGATATAACTAAGTTCATCCATGGCCCCCGAAAGTGTTGTGGATAACATGAAACAAACCCAATCAGAAAAGAAACCCTGAAAAACTGATTCAAACCCGCCAACACGTAAAACCACACTGAAATCATCACATAAAAACTGATGTATAAATTCCATAGAAGTATAAAATTTCTGTATAAAAAGTATATGGTATCTATAGTTATCTATACGTTCAAACTATGTATACTATATCTGTAACCTCTACGGTAGATCATAAACATATACGGATACTATAAGTACGCGTTGATGTCCCCCATGAGGATAAGAATAAACCCAATTTATAGTTCCGTATGAATAAGGTATTCTTCACCGGGACCCACAAGGTCATTTTCGTCTTTTTTCTGTTCAATAATGGACTTGTCATCCGAGGCAAGACAGTCTGCAGCAGGCTGCACGTTACCATACCCAAAGCCTGTGACAGAGTGGCAGTAAGTCTGAGCCGTCGAACCATCTTCCTTCTGCAAGTTGATGTTGTTCAGTACAATGTGGCTGCAGGGGACCGAGTCACTACAAGCAAATTTCATGGCCTCTGCACTCTTGGAGGTCCCAGTGATGTTCTGATACATGATTTGACTTATCTCCACAGCTGATGTCTACAAAGTGAGGGAAAAGAAAAAGTTTTTTTTCGGGTTAGTCAAGGAAGAAAAGAAGTTTTCATTAGCTTCACTGGATCTTGTTTCTGAAATCTGTTTTGGGTTATTGTTCTACTCTTTGGATGAACAAGAATGAATAACCAGTTTGGAAGATGAGCAGCAAAACAGGTCCTTACGTCTTACACAAGTTGTTGTTTGTAACTTACACGTGGGTTGGAATTTACCTTTTTCTTCCAGAGTCATAGGATTTTTTTTCTCAATTATTACATTTTAAAGAAATTACGTACCAAAGTGTCATACTTCAAAAAATATTTGCCAAAATGTGAGTGTATTTGTTTGGAACTACATCTTTAGGGTTTGCCAAATTAAAAGACGCGATAGGAAAGCACGTCTTTTAATTTCGTAAAGTTTTTTCCAAGTCTTTTAGGGTTAGCCAAAATAAAGACGTGGTTCCCACAACCACGTCTTTAAGTTTGTCAAACCCTAAAAGACATGGTTCCCAACCACGTCTTTTAAAACGAACACATTTTGATAAATATTTTTTAAAGTGTGACATTTTGGCACATTCTTTTTTTTTTCAAGCGATATTTTGAGGGGGAAAAAAATCAAATTTAAAGATGATACAACATTCAGAGGCGTGGGTAAGGAAATAATACCTGGTTTTGACAAGAAGTTGGTGAATCACAGTAGAACTGATCAATTATGATTGGATTTGAAACATCTACCATTTTCACATTCTGAAAGCGTACTGATTTTACATAACCAGATCCTCCCTACACCACATATCAGATAGGTAGACCATGAGTACTGAATTTTTAGCCCTTTAGTGGCATATGAATGCATTGAGCACCTCAAGCTTTGTGAAGTCCAAGCAGAGGCGGATCCACCCTTGTCAATCTGGGTGCATGTGCACCTAATAATTTCCCATATTTAATAGATATATTTTTTGCTCAGTGGTAAAATGCAATGTGTTTAACCTTGTGGTATTGGGTTCAAGACCTACTATTGACATAAATTTTTGTAGTGTAAATAGTGCACCCACTTTAAATAACTTTTGGATCCGCCCTGAGTCCAAGCATAGTTGTTAAAGGCGTAAGGCGAGAGGCGGGCGAGAGGTTCCTAGAAAAGGCGAATAGCGAGGCGGCCGAAAGGCGAGCAAGGCGGTAAAATAGAACAAAAGGAATAGTAAAATAATATATATGTAAAATATATTAAACAAATCTTAAACATGTTAAGAACAAGAATTTTGCATTAAATAAAAGTCACAATTTCACATGTAATAGCAACTTAACACAACTAAAGCAACCAAAAGTGAGAATTCTAAGAAAAAAATACTCCCTCCGTCCCATAAAATCTTCCCCATTTTGAATAGTGCAAAGTCAACCGAGTACAACTTTGACCAAACTTTAATATCAATCTATTCATTCTAATGAAATTTTAATAATTGCTATTGATAAATCATTTGGTTATTTTATGGATAACAATTTTTAAATTTTTATTATGATAAGTAAATTGATATTAAAGTTTGGTCAAAGTTGAACTTGGTTGAATTGAGTTCGTAGTAACCGGGAAGGTTTTATGGGACGGAGGGAGTATATTTTATATACAAATCAGTAATCAAGTAGTCGTTTAAAAGCGTGAAATAGGTGAATTCGAATATATAATTTTAAATGTATAATTCCATACCTAGAGATGAACATAAGATATAGTTAAAACTTTAAATGATAAAGGAGACCCAAAGTAATGCCAAAAAACAAATTAAATTAGTAAACATATTAAAATTTGCAAACCTCCCTTTAAAAATTTGAATAAAGCAAGCTATTTGTAATGTTTTTATCCCACTCCTTTGTCGTCGTTCTGATTTGTTATTTATCACACTTATTTTCTTTTGATCGCTCGAAAGAAATTATGGATATCTTTCTTTCTCATGTACGCCGCAAGCTATCTTTACTCCATATTATCCCAAAACAACGCATTTGGTAAGTTAAATTATTGAAAATAAAATTACAAAAATGACCTAGTTTAACACTACACATACGCCTATTATGTCTTTTGACAAAGGCGGACTCCTCACGCCTCTCACCATACCCAAGAAACGCCTCACCTGGCCTAAAAGGCACACAACAGCCCGCCATAAAACCAAAAGGCGGTCGACCCCCAAAGGCGCCAAAACGGCGAGGCGGGCGAGAGAGGCGCTAGCCTTTCGCAACTATGAGTCCAAGGTCTTCAAAAGGACACATTTCCGCATGCGGGTGGGGTGTGTGTGTGTGTGTGTGTTGGGGAATGTAAGGGGGGTCATGTAAGGATGGAATTGGTACGTAGTGATTAATGTACAAATGTCGTCTGCCTTTTCAGTATTAAGATAGGAAGTACCTGCCATGTCTTAATCCTGAGGCCATTGGTAGTCCCTCTTAGAAATGCTGTATCAAGAACGATCTTTGAGACGATGCCAGTCGAATTATCCTTACCAAGACTTCCTATGCTGCAGACCAAAATCATTAACCCAACTCAGCTGATTAGTTCACAGATTTTCTCACACCAACAACTACCTTACTGAATCAGTTAGTAGGAGTTTTGTAAGAAACTTGGAATAATGGAACAAGTGAGCTTTTTTTTAGATTGGGGAATACCTGATTCCATGACCAGGTCCACAAGATATTGTTTTCATCTTAATACTTGTGCTGGCATTAACAATTGAGACGCAGTCATCCCCTACACATCAAATGCAAAATTTGGATATATTAATTTTAATTTTTTTGGTATAAAATTTGGATATGGGTTGGTAATGTTTTCCGGCAAAATCAACTTTGCATAAGGTCCATCTTTTGAAAAGCCCACCTTCACTTTTCAAGGGTGTGTGTGTGAGAGAGAGAGAGAGTAACTGGCAGAGTCAAGAACCTGTTCCAATTTTACTGTTCTGAATAATCACATTACTCGATCCAGTGATGTGGATTCCATCTGTGTTAGGACTATCTCCTGGAGAAGATATTAGTACGTTGGAAATGCGCACGGATTCGCTGCGGGAGATCGTAAAATGCATCTGTTGGCTGTTTTGAATTGTAAGGCCTTTCACTTGTATAGCTGAGCTTGAATCGATTGTTACTGCCTGCAATTTGACCCTTCATGTTATACATTAGTCCCCATTAAAGGTTCAACTAATCCTTCATTATCTTACCAATTATCGTTAAAAAAAAAGTTCTTACCGTCGGTGCTCCTATGCAAGGCTGTATCAGACAAAGAAAACAGAAATAAGTCAATAAATAGTATTTTTGAATGAGCTCAAGTTACCAAGATGTAATATAGAAGGATTACGTTTGACTTGTTCTTTTTGCAGGAGGCTGCCCACCACTTCTTACCAGAGCCATCAATTACTCCATGTCCTTGGAAAAGGACTCCTTTAAGATAAAGAAATTCAAGCCAAGTTCGAGGAGATTTTGGATCCCAGTTTTTGGGTTCATCTGGAGCAACAATTGTTCCATCAATCTGCATCCAAACATTCATCATGATTCATGATGAAACCCAGGTAATAACTTGCAAGTTAAAAAAGTCAAAACATTTAACGACTGAAGTTTTTTCGTGAAGAGTGTTTAGTTTATGGATCAATAGTTTTCATATCTAACTTAAACGAACTAGGGTTATTCTTGGATACTCCAAAATATTATGAGCTCCCTTCGGGTGTATGTAGACATGCTCAAAATTACCGGGAGAACCGGTGGATAAAACCGGGAACGGGGATCCGCTAGAACCGGAACCGTAGAAGAACCGGGAACCATGTGAACCGTAACTGACAGTTCCACGGTTCGAATACGGGTCCACCATTTTCAGAACCGGGAACCGAAACCGGGACCATGAACCGTGGAAACGTGACTTTGGAACCATGTAACGGCTAGTATTTTGTTATTATTTCGTTAATAAACTAACTGAATTCGTTAAAAAACTAACCAAATTTATTAATAAACTAACATTTCCCTTTAAAATCCAAATTTTAAAACGAATTTTGTTAGAAATCTAATGGATTTTGAAATCCTATTATATATTTAACTATTTTCAATTACATTGAATTTAAAAATATATATGTAAATAATTAAAAGTAATAAATAAATTGGAACCGTCGGAACCGTGATACCGAAACCGGGAACCGGCGATTGGAATCGTGAACCAGGAACCGGAATTACACGGTTCGAATACGGTTCCCCCTTCCACGGAATCGGGAACCGTACCCGGATGAGCACGTCTAGGTGTATGTCCTACATTAAAATGTACCATGATTTGAGCAGAATGGAAGGAGTATTTGAAATCTGAGAAACACTACCAAAACATGGCATGTTTTTGTTTGCCTATATGAATAGAGAATTGGAAGAAATGAATAATGGCTTGATATTACCTCAATGACTAACTTGTCCGCACAAGGCCCTCTAAATTTTGTTGCATTAACAAGATAACTGCGTCCTGGAGGAACCAAAAATACCGCTTTTGATGTAGAGCATGCTTGTTTCCAGGCATCTACAAAGGCCTGTTATACATTAAGATAAATTGGATAACGAGCAACATTTAACTAACCAGCATGATAAATATTCAGAAAAATTGAAATATTTAGTGAACTCAATAGAAATTCCATCAACTTAAAGTTAAACCAAAATAAATTGAATAACAATATGTTGACCTTTGTATCATCGGTAACTCCATCTCCAGCAGCACCAAAGCCATCCACATTAATAAGAACCTTGCTAGTACGTTGACTTGTCCACGAAGGCAAGTCAAAGAGCTCTATATCGTCTACTTCTTCTATATCCAGATTTTGAAGATCTCCAAGAACTTCAAGGTTGTCATTTAGATTGCTTTCTCCCCTTCCTAGAACAACTATCAACAGAGCAAGAAAGGAGATCAAGAATGCTTTGTCCATTATTTATGGGGGGATTTCAGGTGGTTTGAGGAGATTACTTGATGTGTATAAAACAAATGAAGACATTGGATATTAATTTATATCTATAGATTAGTGCTGAAAATGGTGGGATTTGTGGTGGTATATGGCTTTGCTTGAAAGTACATGAAAGTGTAAATTTTTCTACATGGCCTTTGCTTTACACTTCAACCACTGGCCCATTGCCACCACTATCCACAAGTCAAAAACTCTTCAGGATTCTCTCCTGGACCCACTCTTTCTGATAAAATAGGGAATAAGAACAGCTGCACCATCTCGCTCGCTGCAACGCTGCAGCAAGAGGGCACGATGGAGCTACATCTTCCTTTACACGAGCTGTGTGGTTAAGATGAATAGGTGCTCAGTGGGCCTCACATATTGCCCAATTAATCTTGGCCGCATGATTATGGAAAAGAAAGGCGCCGCTCCATCTCACCCGCTTGCTGCAGCGTAGCAGCATATTGGAGGGAGCAGCGGTTCCACATCGTATAATGATTAGAAAAGACACCCTAAAATATTTCTATTCTAGGCAGGCTGGAAAGTTAGAAAATTGTAATCTACATCTGACCTTGTACAGCGTGGGGTCTCTCACCCAAGAAGACAGCAAAAGGCAAAATGTTTGTCGAATGGTGAGGCCAGAATAGCAACTAAATGGGACCATCTACCTCAATTAAACTGTACCCAATATCTCTTTGCATCTTTCTTGCCACTGCAACCTCTCTAATCTGCAAAGAGGTTTCAAATTCCCCAATTTCTGCATAAAAGTTTGAAGCATGCAACAATATTGAAGGGTTCTCCGGCTCAAGATCAGTCAATATTTTCGCGACCCTCCTCCCCACTCTTTCGTTTTGGTGGATCCTACAACTCCGCAACAATGAACTCCAAATCACCAAGTCATCTTTTACATGAGATTGGCTTATCAAGTTTTCCGCTTCATCCAGTAAACCTGCACGACCAAGAAGATCTACCATACATGAAAAATGCTTCCTGTCTGGATCAATGCCATGCAATCTTTTCATTTGATCAAACAGTAAACGTCCCTCTTCAACCATCCCTGAATGGTTGCAAGCAGTCAACATACACAAGAAGGCCACTCTGTCTGGTTTCAAGCCCTTTTGAATCATTGATTCAAGCAATTCTAGGCACTCGCTTCCCTTCCCGTTTCGGGCATGTGCGTTAATGATTGACGTCCAACAAATAATGTTTGCTGAAGGAAGTTGTTTGAATATCTGCCGAGAATAATCAACATTTCCAAATCTTGAATAAGCATCAATTAAAGAACATGAAACTGCATTATCACATTCAAACCCTGATTTTACAGCACAACAGTGTAGCAATGTGCAGCTAGTAAAGCTAGCCAAAGAGGAGACTGATAATGCTTTCAAGGTCACGGAGAGACTAACTTCATCGAAACCGGTACCTTCGTCAATCATTAAGCCAAACAACTCAATAACGTCTTCAACAATACCTCTCTGCAAGAAACACGACATCAGAGAATTGCAAGTTTCAATAGTTCTTATAGGTAAACTTTCAAATATTGACACGGAACTGTCGATCTCAGCACATTTTCCATACATATCAATCATAGCAGATTGAACATGAATACTTCCACAGTCAAATCCCAATTTCGCAACAAAAGAATGGACTTGCTTTCCCAGTAAAAGATTCTCATTCTCACTAGATAAGTTTAACAACCCAATCATCGACCGAGCGGATGGCTTCTTTCGCCAATATTGCATTCTAGCAAAGATCTCAAAGGCATCGAATGTTAACCCGCATTTGCAATATACCGAAACTAATGAATTCCACGAAATTACATCTTCGGGCTGAATGATTTCATATGATCTCTTAGCATCACGCAATCTCCCACAAGCAGAGTACATATCCACCATCGCATTCGCAAAAAATATATTCGATTCAGACCATCCGATCTTAATTGCTTGACAATGTAGCTTCTTTCCTTCATCTACAAATCTCTCATCACAGCACCCTCGAATTAAATAACAAAAAGTTAGCGGATTAGGTGAAACACCCTCCTTTTGCATATCATAATACAATCCAAACAACTCATTTGATCCACCCAATATACCATATCCTCTCAATACCAAATTCCACACAGATACATTCCTCTCCGGCAAGTCATTAAACAATCTCAAAGCAAAATCAGCAAAACCCATACTCAAATAAAGATCAACCAACGCACTACCCACATATACATTCATCGCGAACCCAAGAGCAATCACCCTCGAATGTATTTGAAGCCCTTCTTCAAATGCCCCTGCATCACAACATATACTCAAAACCGAAGAAAAGGTACTCGAACTTTCCCTAACTCCTCGATAAACCATCAGATTATAAAGATAAAGAGCTTCTTCCGAAAACCCACAACGTCCATACCCAGAAATCAGTATATTCCAAGGAACAACATCACGTTCAGGCATTTCATCAAACAGTTTGCGGGCAGAGCTCAAAGACCCGGATTTGACAAGATCGTCGATGGCTCTGTTGTCGGAGTAAACATTGATCGAACTAGGTTGAAGGTAGGAATCAAAATTTAAAGAAACGAGAGGCGACGGTGGCGGGTGTGGCGGAGTTAGTGTGCGCTTGGGAGTGAGGGCAGCTATGGCTCGAGAAAAGGCCTGCAGACTCTTCTTCACATGGCTCATTAGCTTAGCCCTCAATTTGACCAGTCAAACTGACACATTTTAAACATACGTGCAGAAGGTTATACTGGTGGGATGGCTCACATCTCCCATAATAAATCAAATGAATGGCCTCGTATTAGTGAGAATGAAGGCGCAAAAAGACGATTAAGCCCTTGAAATCCAAGTAAACATAGACTATCCGTTTGTTATAGGGTCCGTTTGTTATAGGGGTGGAAATGGTTCGGTTTAGCTCGATTCGGATAAATTTAGAATTCAAATCGCTAGCATAGATTTGGAAAAATTTCAAATAGAGCTAAACCAAACCGATATGGTTCGATTTAAACCGCGGTTTGATTTTGCAGTTCAGACTACGGTCCAAATCGCGATCTAGACCACGGTCCAAACGACATTTCAAACCATAATCTTTTTTTTGTTAACCATTTTATGACTAATGAATATAAAATATTTAAAAATTACAATTTTCTAACTGAGATTAACTAAAACTTTGAAGGGACGGTCAGGATTGCGGTTTCATGGTTCGGTTTATGGCTTGGTTTCACGTTTCGATTTAATGGCTCGGTTTCATGGTTTCAAATCGCGATTCGATCGTAAACGGTTCAGATCGGTTTAGAAGTGCCAAATTACAAGCTGAGCTAAATCACATGATTTGTTCATTTCTCAAATCGAGCTAAACCATTTATGTCTAAAAACCGAACCAAACCACACGATTCAGCTCGATTCGACTCCAAACCGCAGTTTGTTTCAAACCGTGGTCACCCCTAGTTTGATATATAGCCAAATGTCACTGATTCAGACATATAGATTATATTTTCTCTATCCCAAATTGAACATCATGTTTTACCTAGGGGTGTAAGCGGTTTAGCTCAAACCGCGGTTTGAGACCGAGCCGAGCTAAACCATGGGGTTTAGCTCGGTTTTTTTATTTGAGTGGTTTAGCTCGGTTTGAAAAAATGCCAAACCGAGCGGTTCGGTTTAGCTTGCGGTTTGAGGGTGCCGAGCCGAGCCGAACCGAGCCGAGCTAAACCGTTTAGCTTTCAAACCGAGCTACGAGACCGAGCTACGAAACCGAGCTACGAAATCGAGCTACGAGACCGAGCTACGAGACCGACCTACGAAACCGAGCTATGAAGTCAAACCAAACCACCATAAACCATAATCCTAACCATTCATTCCAAATCAAATTAATCCTTACCTTTAATTTATTTCAAAACCCTAAAATCTTTAATACATTACCTCTGCCTCTTGGAGAACTTTCATTATATCTCTTTTCCTTCTCTCTCTTCCCCTTCTCTCTCTAAAGTAGATCTCACCATCGCCGCCTCACTCACCGTCGTCGCCTCTCACCGTCGCGCCGCTCACCGTCGCCTTCTCTCTCTTCCCCTTCTCTCTAAAGTAGATCTTCTTGGTAGCAAGAGTTTTCGAGCCGCCTTTTGGAAGATGGACTCATAATTGATACTTGAGTTTTTCTTAATTACGTTGTGGTGTGATTGTTTATGCGAATTTGATGCATCTGGTAGCAAGAACTCTTCGATCAACATTGGTCTTTGCGGTTGTGCGTATGTCTTATAGTCCTACGAGTAGCCATGCCGTCATTGCTATTCTTGAGGTCGATTCTCTATTTAATCACTTTTTTTTTTTTTATGTTTCGTATTTTCAAAATAGTTTTTTTTCCTTTTCGCTTTCAGAAATTTGAACCAATTAAAGCCCATTGATGATGAGATCTTTATATTTGCAGACTGGATAATTTTTCCTTGTTTAGGTCATAGTTAATTTACATATATGATGATTTCTATAATATATTCCAACAGATTTCACAAGCTTCCTTTTGCAATATTAACAACGCTTTGGATTTCTTAAAGTATTGACTGTATGACACTAGATTAGTTCCATTTCTGCATTCAATGTGAAGTTGTTTCTTAAAGTAATCAAGTTGTGTTTGTATTTATTCTTTTTTTGTTGTAAATTTGTTTGGTTGATTCAAACCGCGGTTCAAACCGAGCTAAACCGAGCTAAACCGATTTAGCTCAGCTCGGTTCGATTTTTTTTTTAGCTCAGCTTGGTTTGGAATTTTTCCAAACCGATACTAGCGGTTTGGCTCCTAAATTTGTCCAAACCGAGCTAAACCGAACCATTTACACCCCTAGTTTTATCCCAATGAATGACCTTTTGAAATTTTATTTTCAAATAACTGTTTCTAAATCACTTTTTTTTTTCATAGTTTATTATATTTTTGTAAAACTTAAACTTTGAAAGTGAATAGCAAAAATGTTTATGATTTTATTTCTATAAAAAATCAATCTTTTCAAAACGTTCCTTAAATTCCAAGTGAACATTCCCTTCTGACAGAAAGGGTAGGTTTTTTTTTTAAGCTTGAATAGATTGAGTGCAAGAATTTGAATTCCATGGTAGGCAGTCTAATCTCTCGGATTCAAACCTCACCGAATGTAACTAATCCTTAGGACATCCTTGGGGAAATGCACCCGGTGCGGTAGCTAATCGAGTAGCTCTAGAAGCACGTGTACAAGCCCGTAATGAGGGACGTGATCTTGCTCGTGAGGGTAATGAAATTATGACAATATCAAAATTCCAATTCTCTGACATCTTTCACCGGTTTAGCAACTTTGAAAGTAAAAGCATTCTCATAAGCAAAACTTAACAATGGAAGTTCAAGAAGAATCTCTATATCAGTCTAGGACAGTTAAAGATTCAAACTCACTCACAATATATTCTGCACCTTCCAAGTAAAAAGACTTCTATATATAGATTATCAATCAAAAGCTCGTTCTCCAGTAACATATACGCGAGAGAGAGGGAGAGAGAGAGAGAGAGAGAACTGAAATAAGATTGTAGTGTACAAGCATAACCCCCCATTTCCGAAAACCAGAAACACTACTTTTTAGCAGAGGATGGGAAGTCGGAAAGGGGGCATAATTGTCCAAATCAATACGTTGAAGCAATTGCCTCCAAAAGGGTAGCCACAAACTGCATTTGGCTTTCTTCGTCAATTCTTGAAAATGAAGGGACGTGGACGAAAAGAGATTTGTGGCCTTTCTGTTCTGCAAATCTGAGAGAATGATAGTATACGTAATTGCAAACAAAGCGGCCTGCATTATCTGATATCATCACATCATAGCCTGTCTTTGTCTTCATAAACTGTTGGATAGCCTCAACCGAGCATGTAGTCTTCATAAGGAAAAGAATGTGAAATAGTTAGCAGGAAAGGGCAAAAGGGGGTGGGGGGGGGGGCAAATAATCAAAGAGAAATGGAACGAAAAAATTGTACATGTAGTAATATATGCCTTCATATTAGTGGGATAAGGCTACCAGTATGTATTATGAATGGACAAATGCCAAATTGCAATTTTTTTTTACCTTTCTCGTTCGAGAAATCGCCCCATCCTCGTGCACTATTGGCATTTGCTGTATGAAACATGGAATTTTAGCATAATCAAATAAGATGAAACATGAGCAAGAAAGATCATATTTCCTGTACCACTTTGTGTATCATACTCTGTACCACTAGTGATCTAACGGCTCATAATTATTAGGTCCGACATCATAATGATGTCATCCAAACATGTGAACCATTAGATCAATAATGGTAAAGAGAATGGAACATAAAGCGGTATAGAAGATTTGGACTCCGTACAAGAGCATACATACATGAGGTTGCCAGCCCAGCTCATCTGGACAACAGAAAGAGGCTTCATTTGCTGCTTGCTGCTCAATGGCAAAATTCTTTGCTCCACCATTGACCCCTAAGTGTAGCTACAAAACACAAGGCCACAATTCTTAATTCATTTAAAGTCATACTCCCTCCGTCCCATAAAGATAGTCGCACTTCTTTAGTGTTTTATTTGATTGAACTTTGACTAAAGATTTAGAAAAAAAATAATTATCCAAATGAAATTCAAAAACTTGTTATTGACACACCATTAAAAGTACTACCATTAACATTTTTTAGATATTCATTTGGATAGTTAGTCTTTCTAAGTCTTTAGCCAAACTTTAATAAAATCAAACATTACAAAGTGGGACTATCTTTATGAGACGGAGGGGGTAAGCAACAATCTTCTGTTTGAACGTCATACATATTTGTGCATTGAAACTCACCCACACAACTTGTTCAGAGCTCGAACTGTCCCCTTTTGAGATACCCGATCCCAAGACCTTGTAAAGCACAGGAACCGCACCATCTCCAGCAGTATCAAGAATTGTACAACTACCTAAACTAATACCAGCAGGCAAACCTTTCTTTTCAACATAATTCTTTAAGTTACTGACTATAGTCTCGGAAGGGTTTCTGGGAACCCCTTGAAATTTTCCAAATCCAGTCACATGGATAGTCACACTTTTTGGTCCTTCGGAACCCATTTGTTAAATTTTTCAAATTGAGCTTAATACTGCCACTATTAACTGCCAAAGAGAAAAAGTCGTCAAATAAAAATCAACCTTTCAATCTGATAAATTCTTATTACTAGTTCTCTCCCAAAATAAATATCGCACCTTGATATTTTTGGTCAACCTGGTTGAACTTTGACCAAAGATTGATGAAAATTTAATAATTTTTATGAAATTCCAAAAAGTGTCATCGATAGTATTTTTGATGAACTATCGATAACAATTTTTAAAATTTCACGAAAATTATTAAATTTACATTATTCTTTGATCAAAATATAATTAAGTTGACAAAAAAATCAAGATGCGACATTTATTATGAGACGGAGTAGTATTAGCAAATACATTATAGCTACCAACATAAACATAAATGCAAAATCTTCCCAATTACAAATAGAGAATTTGACCCGGAAGTTCCTTTTGGGACAAATCACTTCCCCTCAAGTTCGAAATGACCCGAAAGTTCTTATGTATCTATAATACAACATGGTGGAAGAACTTCTCGAGCATTATGATAACTTTTTAGAACTTCTCGGTCACTCTCTCTTACATATATTATCTTACTTAGAGTTCCGTAACCGACTTATACAAACACTAATCCTGGTAAAAGGTTAATATCATTAGAAGGAAAGGTTAAAACTTGATTATAAAAAATAAATAAAAAAAAAACTAATTTGTAGAACAGGAGAATATTAAACCAAATAAATCCCTAATATTCAAATAATTTCTTGAGAGGAAAAGTCAACTGATCATACAAAAGTCAACGATAACACGAGTGTTAGTTCTAACAACAACTAGATATATTGATCCGGAACTTACAACAACAACAACAGCAACAACAACAACAACAGCAACAACAACAACAACAACAACAACAACAACAACAACAACATAAGAAAGATCATATAGGAGTATAAAAGTCATTCAATTGAATTTGAAATTGAATAAATAATATGAAAAATCAAAACCCTAATACAGAATCACAAACGGTTAATTTGTAAAAGGAAGAACAATTCATCGAATTAGGTTTCATAAAAGAGGGAAATACCTGAATCCCTAGCGAAGAGAAAGAGGTGTTTGTTGCTTCTGGAGGACTTTGGGTTAGTGGCAGAGGAGTCAACAAAATTACTCACTAATTTTTGCGATTATTCCAACGCTTTTGATTTACTCCATCGGTCCCAATAAAAAGAATACCATTTTGGCTCCGGCACGTAAATTAAGGGTGAAGAAAATATTGTAAGTGTAATACTACCTCCGTCCCGATCGAAGTGTCCCAATTTTTTATTTTGGGCGTCCCATTTAAAATATCTCATACCCAAAAAAGGAAAGTTTTTTCACTATTCCATCCACTCATTCTCTCTCCTACTTTACTTTTACACTCACAACATTCTCTTTCCTAACTATTTTTCCCACTCATTCTCTCTCCTATTTAATTTTTCATACTCACAACATTTAAACTTTTCTCTTTCTTAGATCACTTTCCTTAATTCTCGTGCAATTGTCCTTTTCGAACACTTCGGCTGGGACGGAGGGAGTAGTAAAATAGGAGAGAGAATGAGTGGAGGAAATAGTAAATTTGAAAAGTGTTGTGAGTGTAATAGTGAAATAGGAAAGAGAATGAGTGGAGAAAATAGTAAAGATTTTTTGCCAAAAAAGAAAAGGTAAAGCTTCTAACGAAACGTCATTTTGAGTAAAAAGTGAAGTTATTAATGGGACGGAGAGAGTATTTTACATTACCCACTTGCATACAGATTTTTTTTTTAAATTTAATTAATAGTAAATATGAATATTTTTTCTCAATATTTAAGTTGGATATATTTTTTAATATTTATTTTGGGCAGAAGAAATATTTATCTATTCTATTCATCTCGAAAATATAGTATGGGTTTTGATATTTTGATGGTTAATATAAGTAAAAGTCAAATCAAATATTAATATCAATCTAATAATTTAACAAAATTTTAAACATTGTTAACATTGTTAACATTGTTATTAATTAATTATTGAGTGATTATTAAATAAAAAAAATTAGAACTTTATTGAAAAATTAAATTGGCATTACTATTTGTGTTGATTATGAAAAAAAAAATGAGACTATTTTTCTAGGGTTTGAACCTAGACTAAGAGAGAATAATGATTATTATGAAAAATTTGGTTGGGGGTGTGACGAAGTGGTTTGGGACATGTAGCCTGATGGTAGGCACTCCTCACTTGAGACCAAAGGTCCCGAGTTCAAGTCATCAATGGGAGAAATATGAGAACATATGTTGATCCTCTTTCAAAAAAAAAAAAAAAGAAAAAAAGAAAAAGTGGTTTGGGCTTTTTTGAATTATATGGAGTTATTTGGTGGAAAAGGACTCCGTCTATTTTTACTTTCGTTTGTCTATTTTTACTTTCGTTTGAAGCACATATTGCCATATGAGGAACTAAAGGTAGTTAGTAAAAATTGACCATACCTTTTCCACTAATTGTTTTGTGAACATGAAATATTAGTATGTTATAATATTATAGCTAGCCCATTCAACTTCAAAAAATTTCAATCAGACGCATCAGTAACCAGAATAGTAAACTAATTTAATAGAAGAAAATTGCCTTGTGTCTTGTTGTAGATTAAGGTCAGAGAGAAAAAAACTTGGACCTATTTAATACGAATGATTGTGTCTACCACTAATGAATTGAGTAAGAATTCGGACCCCCAAAAATCACTAATTTTTTAGGGGCTTTAATCGGCTGTGTTTTTTTTCTAACTATTGAGCCGACCTAGGGAATACACCATAAAAATTCTGTTTGAAGAAGGTCCAGCGAATGGTTAAGCAATCAACATCGCCTCCAAAATATTATGAACAAATTAATTTGTGTGAAATTTTCGTTTCGTATAAATATTAGGCATCTTGACCGCAACCAGCGGCGAGGCTACCCTTGTAGAAAAGAGTCATTCGCTCATTTCAATTTTGAAATATGTCAGTTTTAACTTTTTACTGTTAAAAATTAAAATTTTATCCATTTTAAGCTCCTTAATTTTGATTTTTTTTTTGCATTAAATTAATATTTTAACCCCCTAATAATAAATTTTAAGGTTCTAAAAAGCGCTAGGCGGATGCTAGGCGGCGGAGCTGGGCCTAGCGCCTAGGCGGGGACTAGTCGAGATTAGTTGGGATTAGTCGGGACTAGACGAGTAACTGGCCCAGGCGTTGGAGAGAGGCGCAGCGTACAGGCGGGACTCCAGCGCCTTAGGCGGGGTCTTTTAGAACACGTATAAATTCAAATACCTCAATTTATAATAGTTATTTGAAAAAAAAAAAACTTGACCCCTTTCAAAAAAAATCTGCCTTTCGCCTGCTACCAATGATTCTACTTTAACTACCATAACCCTCTAAAGCTACATCAGAGTTGCACCAAGATTTGTTTTTGTTTTTGGAACTAAAAAAATGTACAAAGAGAAAAACAATACTCCCTCCGTCCCACTTTCAAGAATTCTACTTTCCCTTTTGATTCGTTTCAGACTAAGACTAAGAGTCTCATTCCATAAATAACAAATTTTGAACAGTATTTCAGACATTTATACCTTCTAATGTAAATATAGTTAAAAAAAAACATTCCTTATGTCTTTATAATGTTAACATATTTACAAAAAAATCAATCAAAAAAAGGGGGAAAGATTAAATATTTTAATTTTTACATTCTCTCTCCTATAATCTTCTACCCACTTGCAAATCTTTATTCATTTTTTAAAGATTTTATTAAGAAGCGTAAAATACTACCCTAGACCCTTGATGTGGGACGTAGAGAGTATTTGAGATCAAATAATTGCTAATAATACCTGATGACAGCCACAATATTAACCATAAAAAATTATAAACACCCAATGAAAAACCCGTTAAAACCAAAATGACTCACATTGTTGTAGAGTACAAACAATCATGCATGTGGTACAACCATGGTTAGCGTTAGCGTTAAAGTTTAGGTATACACCCTATTCGGTTAAAACGTACCGTGACCACTAAACTCAAAGAGTTAACTATAGAGCCTAAACGTCCGTCAACTTCTGCATATGTATATAGGCCACATATATATGAACGTAGAATGTTTCGGCATATAATCTATCTTTCTCCCTTTACAATCTCTTCCAAGTTCCCTCGTCGAATCCTCCAAATAAATTTGTAAATATATTTGGCAATGCCGATGATGGGTTCTTGGCTTCCTTTCTCCTCAAAGAGCAGATATGCGGGATCGATAACAATGCCAAGAAAATTTAAATACGCCGAAATTGAGAAAGCGACGTTAAATTTTCACATCTCCAACAAAGTCGGAAAGCGATATTACAAAGGTACAATCTACATGAAATGGGGATATGAAAATCACAAAAAGAAAATGGATGTAGCGATCAATAAATTGACCGGTGTGCATGCCAAAACTCGATCTGAGTGGGCCCGGGAAATTGCTATCTCGAAAGATTTGGATCATCCGAACCTTGTGAAGGTCCTCGGGTATTGTGCTGAAGGGAGCAAGAGGAGTAAATTTGAATATGGCCGGCCGTTATTTTGTTGTTAACGAGTTCTTGAAGAATGGGAGCGTGCGTGATCATTTGTCTGAACCTACGTTGCATGGCTTGATTTCGTGGAAAATAAGGTTGAGAATTGCACGTGCATTGGCAAACTTGCACAAGAAAAACATTGTTCATGAACAGTATAAACCGAGATACGAATATGGGTTTGCTCAAGCTGGGCCTAATTGAATTGGGCCACGAATATTATCTAAATAACCAAGTATCAGGGCCGAGTAAGGTCTTCCTTATATGACGAGGAGCGTTTATCTCAAATTTTTATGTCAACATGTTTGGGCCGTTATGCAGCAAGAGACGAGGAAACTAAAGTTCTTACCTCGGCATTCTCCACCATGACGAGGAAAATAAATCATTTACCTCGGCATATCTCCGTACCGGCCAATCTCCAAATGACGAGGAAGCAGAATCATTTACCTCGGTCTATTTGTTAAGGCCGAGGTAAAACATTTGTGTTCCTCGGTGTTCCTAAGTTAGCGTAACATACAATCCTTATACAACAAGGATTACACATTCATGATTCAATCCAGATTGTAATCGCCTACACCAATCCAAGTCAAACAATGACTCCTTAGCAGATGTAATTCTCTTAGGATTACATCTTATCTCTTTACAAGTTTATTTCAACATGGATTCTATCAATCCATCCTTATAAATACAAGCCCCATGGCTCATTATTAGGTACGTCACTTTTACATTGGGAAAACTCTGTCCATTTGTTTTCTCATATACAAACCGTGAACTTACTCTCACGCCGAGGGCCTTTAGCCGGATCCGCCCGGCTTAGTTTACGTGTTTTCTCTTATTTTCGTGCCTTGCAATCACCGGAGCAACCATCGCTTGGATTTGGGCCGTTTTTGACGATTTTGGCATCATCAATTGGTTCCATTGCAGGAAATCGATTCAAACACCCTTTGTTTGGCCTGGAAAACGTTCGCTAAAAGCCAAATTTCTTGCCGGAATTTTTCTACCGATTGAACGAAATTTCTGAACTGTTTGAGTTCTCGTTCTAATTACCGCCGGATTCTCGCAAAATTTGGCCTAATTCGCCCGTTCGCGTCTGAAGCGAATTTTCCGGCCCGAAATTTTTGTGTTGGAAAAATCGCAATTGGTCGTTGGTTTGGGGTCAAAATTTGCCCTAATTTTGGCCGTAAATTTGGATCTATTGGAAATTGTGATTTTTGGAAAATTTACACTTGGTAATTTGCTGCTGGCTTACAATGGACGGACAGTTCACAAGTGTTACGGCTGAGGACCCAACCCAGGTGAATGGGGCGAACACAGGAGCCGAGGAACTGCCTCCTCCTCCTCCTCTACCTCAGCCAGATGCCCCTCCTCCCCTCTCCATGACCCTTCGTTCCAAGGGTCAGGTGAATGCCGAGGGAGAAGGCGCTGAGCTTCCTCGTCCCACTCGTGCTCGTGGAAAGCAAGTGGGAAGGAAGAAAACAAAGAATGCCGACGCCGGTCAAGCTGGAGGAAGTCAACCCATTGACCGACGCTCTTTGTTGCATAAGCAAATGGAGACATTACAAAGAATGTATGAAACACAGTTGCTCTCTTGCAATTAGATCCAGAGCATTCCATGGCCGAATTTATTAGACCATCTCGCGGGCAACCCCTCGAAAAGGGACAGGATGAGCAACAACCTCCTCCCCTCAAGACTAAGGACCTACCAATGCGCCCAGGGATTCTCCTCATCCTCGGCACAACAAGAAGGTGAGAGCACCAGGTGGTCGACTTGAGAAGCCACTTAACTCCTAGGGAGGAGGAAGTAAATTCCAGGGACCTAAGAACGAGACTCGGCTTGAATGCACGACTATCTCCCCGCTCGTCTTGTCATGGCACCTAAACGTCCCACGCCACCTCGATCTCGTCAACCAAATTCTCCTCGACCTCGTAGACCGGATTCTCCTCGTCCTCGGCATCGAGAATTTGCAAGACCAAGGACACCAGAGCCGTATGTAATGATACTTGGCGGTCAAGACCTGGAATTAAGGCGTGATAGAGCTCCTTCCAAACGGGACAGCCACCGACATGACGCGGAGCACGCAGGGTGAACGATCGCCCCAAGGATAAATCCGTCGAAGCTCCCAACGAAGCACCCGCTCAAGCAAAGACAAGTGCGGAGTGGAAACCAAGCAATGGGAGCCGTTGAAGCAAAGACCGGATGACATGGAGAGGGGAAAGAAGTTTAATGACGATGATTACGACCGGGCAACACGTCCATTCTCTTTAAGGATAACCGCAGCCTCCACCTAATCCCCACCTCAAGCTTCCTAATTTTGAAAAATACAATGGCACTACCGATGCAAAAGACCATGTGCGTAGTTTTGAACAAACTATGAATCTCCTCACCACCGCCGATGACTGCTCCGTAAAGCTTTCGCTAGCACCTTCTCCGAATGCTTTGACACCGGTTCCGTGAGCTTAAAAGAGGTAGCATCGATCGCCGGAGAGGCATGAGGAGAATGTTCTTGGACCACTTTGCTACTGCTGGTAAGAGGAAGATAAGACTGGCTGACTTAGCCAACATTGAGCAGGGAAAGGGAGAGACCACCCTCAGCTATTATAATCGGTTCCGAAAAATGGCGGACCAAGTTGAAGAAAGCCTCACTGACAGGGAAGTTATCGTTTGTTTCAATTCTGGCTTAAAATCTGGTCCCCTCGTGTATGAACTCTCAGCCAGGGAACCTCAAACAAAGTCCGAACTATACAAGGTAGCTTATGCCATTTCCATGGCTGAGGATAAAACAAAGAAGAGGGGAGCTGACAAGACAGAAACAGAGGCGACAGGAAACCGCCAGAATAGTAATGGAAACGGCAAGGGATCCAAAGGGAAAAACAAAACAAGGAGTACGGAGAAGCTTGAGTTCACTCCTCTTACTAAACCCATTTCTGAAATCATGCAGCTGGTCAACCTTCCTCCACCTCAACCAATGACCGACAAGCCAAAATTCCCTCGTAACATGAACAAATACTGTGATTTTCACAAAGATAACGGGCACACCACTGATGGTTGTTGGGCCCTCAAGAAAATAATCCAAAAATGGGTCGACGAGGGAAAGTTAGACCGTTATGTTATGAAAAAAGATAACAAGCGGAAGCGAAAGGAAGAGGAAAGTGAAGATGACGACAAAAGCGAGGAGGAAGACCGAAGGCCTCCTAGGGCCAAGTTGCATGTGATACGGGAAGAGGTAACGTCTACCAGAAAACTAAGGGACCAGATCCACGAGCTGAGCAAAGTGTACCATGTTCCTGCTTGGATCCATAAAGCGGAAGAGGTCATTAGTTTCTCTCCTAATGAGTTAGCTGGAAGCCGAGCAGCTCGTGAACAACCCTTGGTGATAAAGGGTCGAATAGACAACGTTGAATCCGAAAGACTTCTTGTTGACACGGGGGCCTCTCGTGACATCCTGTATTACTCAGCCTTCCAACAGATGGGCTTGAAAGACACCATGTTGGAACCCTACCATGGAAGGCTAGAAGGATTCACCAACCACAAAGTTGGAGCCAAGGGCACTGTGGAGCTAGAACTCGAAGTCGGTGATCATCCCTTCCTAGCCAAAGCCACATTCAATTTTGTAGTCATGGATTTGACTAGTGATTACCATGCAATCATAGGCATTCCAAGTCAAGCCAAACTTGGGCTGGTAGCCTCACTTCCCCACCAACGAGTTAAATTTCCCACCCGGGCAGGGATTGGATGCGTGAGGGCCACCCCTAAGGACTTCTTGGAACATGTTGTGAAGAGCAGAAAGAAATCCAAGAGTGTAGAGATAGATACCCCCGAGGAAAATATTAAGATCTCCAAGTCTCGTAAAACCACCGAAACTAGCTCCGTAATGAGCTATATTCGTGAAGTACCCACGGAGGAGGAAGAGCCTATGGTCCAAGAAATTGCAGATGACCAAGGCATATTCCTATCTGTACCTGAGGAAGATCCTACGGTCCAAGAAATTGCAGATGACCTAGGCATAATTCAGTCCGTATCGAAGAAGACCCCGTTCTCTTCAACGGCCGTAACTCTGGGGCCAACCACGACCTAGAAAAGGTCAATCTCCCGGATGTTGATAAGCTCATGGAGGAAGAGGGCCTCAACGTGAATGACAATGAATGGAGAAGAATTAGAGAAATCATCATCGAGTCTCTAGAATTCCGTGACGGTCTTGAAATGAAGCCTGTTGACGAACTGGAAGAGATAGTCATCAACCCCGATTATCCCGAACAAAAATCAAGCTCTGGGGCCAACTATCTCCGTAAGAGAAAGAAAAATCATCTCCTCTTAAAAAGCAGCCTCGACGTCTTTGCTTGGAGAGTCGAAGATATGAGGGGGATCAATGAAGAAGTAGCTCTTCACCGCCTTGAAGTTGATCCTTTGGCAAAGACTATCTCCTGCACAAGGAGAAATTTTGCAAGGGACAAGGAGGAAGCTATAAAAGAAGAAGTGCGTAAATTACTTAGTGCCGGAATAATTCGTGAAGTTAAGTACCCCGTTTGGTTGGCCAATGTAGTTATGGTGAAGAAGCAAAATGGGAAATGGCGCATGTGCATAGACTTTACCGATCTAAACAAAGCTCCGCCCCCAAGGACAGCCTATCCTCTTCCTAGAATTGACAAGTTGGTTGATTCTATCGCCGGACATCAAACTCTCGCCTTCCTAGATGCCTATTCAGCTATCATCGATAAAAATGGCGGAAGAGGACATTGAGAAGACGGCCTTCCAAACACCTGGGGTAATTACCGTTACATCATGATGCCTTTTGGGCTCAAGAACGCGGGTGCTACATACCGAATGGTGAATCGAGTTTTTGCAAGCCAAATAGGTCGCAACATGGAAGCTTATATCGATGACACGGTCATAAAGACCAAGGAAGGCAGCCACGTTCCCGACTCCGCAAGAGACAATCCACAACCTCCGAGCTAATAACATGAAGCTAAATCCGAGCAAGTGCGTGTTTGGAGTAACAAATGAAAATTCCTAGGCTTCATGGTATCACAAAGGGGATTGAAGCAAACCCCGAAAAATCAAGGCGCTCGTTGACATGAAGGAACCTACCACCATCAAGGAGGTTCAAAGACTTAATGGAAGAATCGCGGCCCTTGGAAGATTCATTGCACAAATCCGCCGAAAAGTCACCGCCTTTCTTCAAGGTATTGAAGGGTACCAAGAGCTTCTCCGACTCCCGAATGCTCAAGCATTCCTCCGATTGAAGGAGTACTTGGGTTCCCCTCCTCGCTTAGCAACCCGACCACCGGTGAGATGCCGTACGCCTTCCTAGCCGCCATCGATCATGCCGTCAGCACTGTCCTAGTTCGAAATGACGAAGGAATTCAAAAGCCTCGTCTACTATGTCTCTAAGGCACTATCTCGACGTGGAAAGCGATACTTCAATGTGGAGAAGATAGCGTACGCACTAGTCATTGCATCAAGGAAGCTACGTGCTTATTTTTCTCGCACATCCTATCACAGTGTACACAAATGAACCATCAAGAAGATACTACATAAGTTGGACGGCTCCGGCGTCTCCTTAACCGGTCCATCGCTCTCACCGAAGTTTGATATCACTTACCAACCAAGGAAGACCCTCCGGCACAGCCTTTGGTTGACTTCATGGTCGAGATCGCCTTTATGGGGCGAAAGCATCTCCCCACCTCTAGGAAGCAAAACGCACCAGAGGATAAAGACTCTCCCATCAACTCCCATCCAACCGCTGGATCCCGTATACGGACGGATCACCACCAAGGACGAAGCGGAGCCGGAATTGTGCTAGCAAGCCCGGACGGAGAATATACTACGCAAGACGCCATCCGTTTCAAGTTCCCCTGCCTCCAATAATCAAGCGGAATACGAAGCTCTAATATTTGGCATCAATTAGCCTCCTTCTATGGAGCGACTAGGGTGGCGGCTCTTCGCGACTCCCAACTCGTTGTCAAACAAGTAAAGGGAGAGTATAATACCCAAGACCCCACCCTTGCCAAGTATAGAGACCTGGTCCTAGATATGACGAAGAAGATGGAATTTTTCGAGCTCAAACTAATTGGCAGGGAAGATAACCAAGTCGCAGACGTTCTTTCCAAATTGGCTACCATGGATGTCTCTAAGACCAGTCCTTACGTGGTTTATGCTGAGGAACCTGCATACGAAAGACTACAAATCATGCTCCTAGATGGAGAAGATAGATGCTGGATCGATGATTACATTGAATACATTGAGAAGGAAAAACTACCAGAAGATGAGGTTCGAGCTAAGCTTATCAAAAAGAGGTCCCCAAGGTTCGTGGTGATGAATGGAGTCCTCTACCGAAGATCTTTCACAAAGCCCCTGCTAAGGTGCGTCTATCCCAAGGAAGTTGAGAACCTCTTGGCAGAAGTACATGAAGGTGTTTGCGGCGGACACCCGGGGGCCAGAACCTTAGCTGATAAAATCATATCACTAGGGTACTATTGGCCAAACCTGAGAGAAGACGCGCACGCCTATGTTTGAAAATGTGACAAGTGCCAAAGGTTCTCTGACATTCCTAGACTACCGGCAGTTGAGCAAACACTTGTAATACCTACGTGGCCGTTTGATATGTGGGGGATCGATATCATCGGACCCTTCCCTCCCGCCCGTGGTAATTGCAAGTACGTGATAGTAGCTGTTGATTACTTCTCCAAGTGGATAGAAGCCAAGGCATTAGCCAAGATAACGTAAGAGAACGCGATCAACTTTGTCCATGACAACATCTCGGTGCATTCGGCCTTCCACATACAATTGTCTCTCGATCATGGATCGCAATTCTCCACAAAGCATTCACTACAGAGTTGGGAAGAGTAAAAGTCCGCCATGCAAAATCTTCGCCAGCGCACCACAAGGCAATGGCCAAGCGTATAAAGAAACAACCGGTCCTAACCGCCCTCACCAAGAACCTTGAAGGACGCGAGGGTAGATGGTTGGACGAACTTCCCTAGCCTTATGGGCTATTCGCACAACCACCCGGGGCCAACCGGGGAAACCCCATTCGCACTAACCTTCGGTTCCGAGGCTATGGCACCGCGGAGATGGCCATCCCTACGGTGAGAAATTCCCATTACGATGAGCAAGTCAACAAGGTCAATAGGCTCCCGGACCTCGGACTCGATAGATGAGAAACGACTAGCCGCACGTATGAGGATGGTGAATTACAAACAAAGGACCAAGGCGTATCATGATAAGAGGGTCATCGAAGAGTATTCCAAGTAGGCGATTGGGTACTTAAAAATTGAAGCTACCGGACGAAAGACAACGTAACAAGCTCTCCCCAAATTGGGAAGGTCCTTATATCATCACTCAAGTCATTCGTGAAGGGACCTGGATTGAAGACCAAGGAGGGGAAGGACCTCAAGCATCCCCGGCACTCCGACAACCTTAGAAAATACTATCACTAGTCTAGTTTATCTTACAAGAGATTGGTTTCTTATTTCCTGTCTTTTAGTTTTGATTAGTTGATAGGTTTGCAGCTAGTTGTAATCGCATTTCGCTTTTATGAAAACAGCCTCTTCCAGATGCAAAGCAACTATCAACTCTTCATACGTACATCGAAGATGAGGACTGCATCCCGACTCTTCTCGCATACACATCCTCGGGTCCACCTTGACTCAGATACCAAATGCCCCAAGACCAAGGGACCTCCGCCTGACGGCTACAACACATCCCCGTCTGGGTCCACCTTGACTCAGATACCAAATGCCCAAGACCAAGGGGACCTCCTCGCCCGATGGCTTACAACACATCCCGCCAAGGGTCCACCTTGACTCAGATACCAAATGCCCAAGACCAAGGGACCTCCTTGGCCTCGATGGCTTACAACACATCCCCGTCAAGGGTCCACCTTGACTCAGATACCAAATGCCCAAGACCAAGGGACCTCCTTGGCCTCGATGGCTTACAACACATCCCGTCAAGGGTCCACCTTGACTCAGGATACCAAATGCCCAAGACCAAGGGACCTCCTTGGCCTCGATGGCTTACAACACATCCCGTCAAGGGTCCACCTTGACTCAAAGATACCAAATGTGCCCAAGACCAAGGAACCTCCTTGGCCTCGATGGCTTACAACACATCCCGTCAAGGGTCCACCTTGACTCAGATACCAAATGGCCAAGACCAAGGGACCTCCTTGGCCCGATGGCTTACAACACATCATGTCTAAGGGTCCACCTTGACTTAGGAGACTAATGCCCAAGACCGAGGACTTTCCTCGGCCTAATGGCTTCGACAAACCTCCTACCACGAGTCAACTCGATTCAGGATTACAACACTTTACAGCCCAAGGAAACCTTCCTCGGCCTAAATAACTAAAGAGCATAGTTAAAGCCGAGGAGTATTTCCTCGCCTAATCACTTCGCCCAACATTTGGGAGCAAGGAACCTTCCTTGGATCCCGACTTCTTAAGTCTAGTGCCTCGCCTAGCATACAAAAATATGAGCAAGTTATGGAAATTACACGAATCATGACAAAAGGATTTTCATTGATATTCAAAAAATTACAAAGGTCCTACCATCTATTACGTAACAAAGAAAAAGCTATCCTAAGACCGATGCATGTCATCAAAAGGCTTGTCCAAATGGCCTTCAATGATAGTGCCGGGGAGGAAGGACCGTTTGTTCGAGAAGGCATTATTTTCCTCGGTCCCTCCTTCCACCTCGGCTTCTATGACCTCGGGCTCTTCGGCCCCGGATCGCCTCCACTGTGTCTTTGATATTGCCGGGGACAACAGAGGCCGGCCTCCACACTTCCCCGCAAGCGTAAGCATCCTCGCGCCCATTAGCTCTAAGTTGCTTTCTGTAATAGGGGACCAAGTGATGGAGAGCCCCGACTTCCTCAAAGCATATTGATCCTCGCAAATTAGCCGGGCAACTTTATTAATGTCCAGACCGGTGGAAGGATCACCAAAATGCTCCGGGCCAAATGAAGATAGCCATCTTCGAACATAGTGGCCGTCTGCTCATCCACGGCCTCTCTGAAGGCCGAGCTGGCCATCATCAATTCCTTGAAGGCCAAGCTCTCCTTAAACCGAGCAACGACCTCTTCCTCCCTAGTTGGGAGGGTAGCTTCTAATCCCCGGCATTTAGCCTCAGCTTCATCGGCCTTGGTTTGAAGCTCGGCCTTATCAGCCTTTGCCTGGGCAAGCTCCTCTTCCTTACGCCGGAGATGTTCCTCGGCCTTGGCCTTCTCTTCCTCGGCCCTTTTCACTTCGGCCTCCACCTTGGCCTTGGCTGCCACAAGTTCAGAGTCCTTGGCCTTTAAAAGCTTAGCCAAGGAAGCCTTATCATTTTCACTCTTCGTCCAAGGGGCCTTTGGCCTCATTCAGCGCCTTGTCTTCTTCTTGGCTAGTACATTCTCGTACGCCGTGACGTAAGCCACCGAAAGAGAAATCGTTATTAGAAAGATAAGCAAATATCAAGGGCAGTAAACAAGAAAAGGACCAACATTTACCTCAGCAATCAAGAGTCCCTTGTGGCAGAGCAAGGTATCTTCGTTGGGAGCCTCTTTACAAAATGCCTCGTAGGCATCCTCGTCCATAGCCCTTTGAATGGGAGCTCGGCCCAATCTTACTAAGGGTCCCTCCCTAGCCAACAAAGGAAGTCCCTTAAGACGGGAACATTGATGGACATGCTCGCGCTCGTCGGCCTCTTCAACGGGCTTTATGTTTTGAATGGTCAAGGGAGGGGGAGCCTCAACATTGGGGGCCCCACTGACACTTGCCCGTTTAGCTGCAGGCTCCTCGGCGCTGACAGCTGGGGTTCTCTTGGAGCCTGATCTCCTTTGGACGAGGTTAGTTTCCTCGGCTCCAACCTTCTTCCTAAGCATCAACATGGAGGCTATGCCCTCTCAGCTTGATGGATTGGTTTGTTCGTCACCGCCTGCCTTCGGCATTTACTTCCCGTGTAATTTAAGGGGAAGGGGTTCGTCATCCTGAACATTGAGGATGAGATTACGGGCATTAGCATCCTCCCTCCTTTCTACCAAGGCGCTTCTTGCTCACCTCCTCTTCCTCTTCACTAGCTCTTGGGGACTTAGTCTCTCCATGGCTATAGCTTCCTCTTCCTCGGTGGTTAGATCTGCAAGGACGAGGAAAGAGTTAAATACGGGCAGAGGTAACAAGCATTTAAAAAGTACCAAGTAAAAAAGAAACATTTACGTCCAACTATGTCGATGGCTTTCAAACATTGGTCTCGGACGTTCGCCTTGCACGTAATGCAATCCTCATGGAACACTAAGCCGGGTGAATTGTCCAGTCATTCAAGCGTCTCCCTCTTTACGGTGACAAGGGGAGATACCCCATCCTTCTTCCCCCGCATCAAACCCGCTCGTATGTAATAGTGGTCCGAGGACTCAACCATCGACCAATCGAGGACCCCCACCTCGGCAAATTCTTCTAGGCGTTTAATCAAGTCCTTGGTCCATTCATATTGTTGGACGGGGAAGGAAGAAGTTGGACCTTTACAAGGAGACCGGAACTCCCATCCTCGCGGCTCTCAACCCTTATAACATGGTTATCCCAACCAGCCACTTTGCTAGACATAGGGAGGAGCAGCTTCGGTTTCTTAGACGCACTCTTAATGACGAGGAGCCAACTCTCCTTGACAAATTGAACATGGTAGAAATGTCTAAAGGCTCCCATGGTTGGCCTCGCACTTAAGCTACGGCAAAGGACGATGAAGCTGACGAGAACCCTGGTACCATTAGCTCCTAGCATGGCCGGAACTGCCCTCACATCGTCTAAAAATTCGCAGATGAAAGGATCCAGGGGAAGACGAAGTCCTTGTTGGAATTGTTTGAAGTAGAAGTGGACGAAGTCTTGATTATAGTAAAAGTTGTCCTCTTCCTTCTTTGTCTTCACCCATACGGCCCATATAAGTTAGCCCGTACTCGCCTTTGTCTACCCCGTACTTGGAGTACAAATTTTCCAAAGATGGGATCCCCGACTCTTGGGGTCCTCTCTTGTCTTTGTCCTAATCCTTGGCCTCCTCGTCCTCGGCCTCCTCTTCTTCGGGCCAAGCGGCCATCAGTTTGTGCTTCATCCATGAAAGCATCAACTATTCGAGTAGACGAGGAGGGTTCTCCTTCTCTTCTCGTCATATCTGCATAAAGACGAGGAGACAAAATTAGTGACCTCGTCCATGACTGATTTAGGACGGGGAAGGGAGATTCCCTCCTCGTCATTTAATAAGGCCGAGGAGGGAGCCGTACCTCTCAGCGCTCACTCATTTCGCGATCGAGGCCGGGTAGAACAGATCGACGTGCTCCATCATCTCAAATTCTATCCTCAAAAACTATAATGTTGGGTGAACCAGACTCAATCCTATCTATTCTTGTGGAGTCGTGGTATTGGAGGAATAGACGAGTTCGACCATAACCTCTCAACCGCTTGCTTACATCATCCAGAGTGAGCATCAACCATGGACCTCTCTCTACGATAGACCCTCGATTTCCAAGATGATATCCATAACGGAATCGGGAGAATGGTCCCAAGAACGAGCCATTTCTAAGGGAATCAAAAATGAAAGGGGAGTTCATTCAATATTCAAGAAAGTCCATATAAAATACAATAAAAATCAAAAGTTTGAAGTTTTGAAGAAAAGCTTCATTCTTTAACAATGGAGGTTTGCCTCGTTTGGTGTGTTCAAGATTCTTCCCCACAAACCCTAAGAAGATGGAAATCAGATTCAAAATGCACAAAAGGGGAGAAATTTCATACCCGAGTTTGAAGAGATTGATGGAATCACAAATGTAAAGCTAGCTCGCCGAACCGGGTTCGAACAAGATCAAGGTCACCGGAATTACCGTCGCCCGAACCTTGGCAATTGCCCTCGAGTATTTGGGGTTTGTAAAGAGTAAAATGAGAAGGATTTAGCTTTTATACCCCTCAATCGGGTTAAACCCATGGGTAAAGTTAACATTCCGGGTCCGGCGCCCCAAGAATTAAATGCGAATTGACGGTTTCAAGGCGTGACAAGACCGGCGGCCCAGAATGGCAACCGTCGCTTATATGAAGCGACGCCGAGGACACGTGTCAAACCCGTTCGTATTCCAAATGACGAGGACGAGATGACTTTCTACTCGTCCTAATCCGAGCTAGAAAGTCTGGGGCCACCGAACAAGCATAAAACCGAGATACGAATATGGGTTTGCTCAAGCCGGGCCTAATTGAATTGGGCCACGAATATTATCTAAATAACCAAGTATCGTGGCCGAGTAAGGTCTTCCTTATATGACGAGGAGCGTTTATCTCGGCCTTTTATGTCAACATGTTTGGGCCGTTATAAAGAAGAGACGAGGAAACTAAAGTTCTTACCTCGGCATTCTCCACCATGACGAGGAAAATAAATCATTTACCTCGGCATATCTCCGTACCGGCCAATCTCCAAATGACGAGGAAGCAGTAATCATTTACCTCGGTCTATTTGTTAAGGCCGAGGTAAAACATTTGTGTTCCTCGGTGTTCCTAAGTAGCGTAACATACAATCCTTATACAACAAGGATTACACATTCATGATTCAATCCAGATTGTAATCAGCTACACCAATCCAAGTCAAACAATGACTCCTTAACAGATGTAATTCTCTTAGGATTACATCTTATCTCTTTACAAGTTTATTTCAACATGGATTCTATCAATCCATCCTTATAAATACAAGCCCCATGGCTCATTATTAGGTACGTCACTTTTTACATTGGGAAAACTCTGTCCATTTGTTTTCTCATATACAAACCGTGAACTTACTCTCACGCCGGAGGGCCTTTAGCCGGATCCGCCCCGGCTTAGTTTACGTGTTTTCTCTTATTTTCAGGCCTTGCAATCACCGGAGCAACCATCGCTTGGATTTGGGCTGTTTTGACGATTTTGGCATCATCAGTTCATAAGATGTTTAGCTCTTCGGTTGTGCTTTTGGATGAGAAATCCAACGTGAAGGTTAGTGACTATTTGACGTCAAGATTGGTCCCGATTTTCGAGCACAATGGCGAATTCAAGGATATCTCTTTCTACGGAATGTCGTTCTTCAAGCTCCAAAGTGAGTCCCGGCCAGAGACCGATGTATGGAGTTTCGGGGTCTTCCTTTGTGAGCTCATCACGGGTAATGATTCAGAACAAAATGTTGATAATATACTGAGTCACGAGGAATATTATGCGAAGTTTGTTGAGCAAAATTTTGTAAATAAAGAACGAGTCAAGACAAGCATGGACCCGAGATTGAGGGGGCAACATGACATTAAGTCTGCTCAGGAATTAGCAAATATTGCGAAAATGTGCTTGAGAAAAGAATCGGATTTTAGGCCGAGCATGAAAACTATTGCCTCCATGTTGACTAGGGTCGCCGGTCGCCTAGCAACCCCGACGTGCCTAAAGATCTATAAGATGATTCCGGAGAAGAATTCGTGTTTAGTTTTAGGTTTTTATTGAATCTAAATTATGCAACATGTTAGGGAAAACAAATTATAGTACGTACCAAAAAAATTGTGTATCTTGATTGTGTTTGGTTTCGTTTGTTTTTCTTACAAGTGCAAGAGATTCATTCTTAGAATTACTCCCTCCGTCCCACAAATATATGCAATTTTTGGGAGGATGCGAGAATTAAGGAGAAAAGTGAAAAATGTGATGTGTTGTGAGTATAGATGATTGGGTAGGAGAGAGAAGTGGAGTAAGTGGGTAATGGTTGTGAGTAGAGAGAAGTGGATCCCATTTCCATTTTAGAAAAGTGTAAATTATTATGGGACATTCAAAAGGAATAATTTTGCAAATTATCATGGGACAGAGGGAGTACATCTTTTAATGGTTGTTGTGTTAATTTTCAAAACTAAATGCAATATTGTACTCCCTCCGTCCCAATAAGTGTTTCACCCTTTCGGGTGGGCACGAGAATTATGGAACCAATATTTATATTCAAAAGTAATAGGAGAGAGAAAATTTAATCTTCAATTAGGGGAGGTAAGGAAAACTAAAGCAAGCACTAATTTTTCCCACCAAATTTCAAATTACACACTGTGATTGAAAATTCAAATTACAAACTGAGTTTAACAAGACAGCCACTGAAGAATTTAAACATTCCCTCCATAATTACATTCCCTCCATATTTATAAACCCTCCATATTTATAAACCAGTTTCTTCAAAAATTACATACTCCACCATTACCAAAAGTTCTTCCAGCAAGAAGAACAAAGAAAACAGCAAAAAAAAAATAAAAAAAGAGAAACAGCAACTACAAAATGGGAAAACCCAGCAGCAGAAGAAGAGGAGAGTGCAACTTGTTAGCCAAACCAAATTTGACTTCAAATCAAATGAACATGCTGGGCCAATTCTTGATCGAAGCTTTGGTGGATGGGAAACTTTCGAGAGGTTATATTCAAGTGGCTGCAACAAAATTTGAAATAACAAGGAGGAGAGTGTTCACATATTGGGGTAAGGTGACTCACCAGAGAAATGAAGGTAAACCTGTCAATTTATGTTCAAACAAAGGAGGAAAACAGAGAGAAAAAAGAATTAAATTAGATAAAGAAAAAATGAAATCAATTGAATTGACAAAAAGAGGAACCATTAGAAATCTTGGTCAAGCATTAGGAATAAGTAAAAGCACAATTGGGAGATGAAAAAAACAAGGAGTGATCAGGGCTCACACTAATGCAATTAAACCAAGTCTCAGTTATGAAAATCAAATAGCAAGGCTGAAATATTGCCTTGCTGCAATCTGTTTTCAAGCTGAGGAAAACAAAGTTGAGTTCAAACCCATGGAGCAGCAAATACACTTAGATGAAAAATGATTTTACATAACCAGAACAGCAGAGAGATACTACATGCGCTTAGGTGAAGAAAATCCTCATAGGACATGTCAAAGCAAGAGATTTATCACAAAAGTGATGTTTCTTTGTGCTGTGAGTAGGCCTATTTATGACAACAGTGGTAATCTCAGTTTTGATGGGAAAATTGGTATGTGGCCATTCATCACAAGAGAAGCAGCCAAGAAAAACAAAGAAGAACAGAGTAAAGAGTTCAATTGTTACAAAACCATTGGATTCGGTCAACAAACGATCACAAAGAACATGTTGATATACGAGTTCTTCCAAAGAATTAAGAGAAAATGGCCCGTAACATCAAGCAAAGACATAATAATCCGGTGGGATAATGCACCACCACACATCAACTTAATGATGATGTTGATTTCGAAGCAGAACAAGCTCGAGATGGATTTAACATGCAACTAAAGTTTCACCAAAGAAATTCACATTACACGAATATCAATGATTTGGGTTGGTTCAACTCATTAGATTCAGTGAGGAGAACTCTTCAAGCAAACAATGTAGATGAGTTAATAAATGGAGTGCAAGATGCTTTTGAAAAGTTATCAGCTAACACTCTCAACAAATTGTTCCTCTCTTTGCAATCTTGCATGAGATGCATAATGTATGTTAGGGGTTCAAACAACTATCCACTTGAACATCTTGGAAAAGACCATTTGGACAGAAATGGTGTACTTCGTGAGAAACTTGACAAATGGATACAGAATTAGTTCGGTGTTGCATTAGATATCTACAACAAGTCAAGGTGGACAAGAGTTTGAAGACATGATGCATGAAATGAACCTTCTTCACATGTCATTAGGTAATGGTATGTAGACCATTAGGACATGTATCTACTCTCAGAAAAATATCATCACTAAGTAGTTTTTGATTGGTCTTTTGTACTCTCAGTTAAGAATCATCAGGTATTGGTATGTAGACCATTAAGATACTACATCTACTCTCAGAAAGATATCATCACTGAGTAGTTTTTGATTGGTCTTTTGTACTCTCAGTTAAGAATCATCATAGAGTAGTTTTTGAGCCAATCTTTTGTACTCTCAGTTAAGAATCATCATAGAGTAGTTAAACATGCCAATCTTTTCTACTCTCAGTTAAGAATCATCATAGAGTAGTTAAACATGCCAATCTTTTGTACTCTCAGTTAAGAATCATCATAGAGTAGTTAAACATGCCAATCTTTTCTACTCTCAGTTAAGAATCATCATAGAGTAGTTAAACATGCATCTCACAAATTCAAACTCAACATAAGCATATCACAATGCATAGATTACCTATCTCAAATCAAATCAGGCACAAAGTTCAGTGTTCATAAAAGTTCTTATCAGATGCTGTACAAACAAAAACCTCATATGCAGACCAAGGCAATGAATAGATTACCTATCTCAAATCAAATCAGGCTCAAATACAGTGTTCATAAAAGTTCTTATCAGTTGTTGATCAAACAAAAACCTCATATGCAGACCAAGGCAATGAAAGTTCACACTGCAACTAAGAGTGAGCAGTTCAACAAAAATCACAAAATAGGTCAAGAAGCCATATTCATCATTTCACACAGTAATTTCAACCAACTCCCAACAATGTACTCAAACTAGAAAAAGAATTGAATTGCGAAAAGAAAACATGAACCTGTTCCTTGAGCCAACATTGTACAGCGGGACAGTGCAAACCCAACATCAACAAGTTAAGGTTGTGGCTTGCAACCTTTTTCTGGAAGGGTGACATAGCAGGTTCTGGAATGGGGGGAGTCCATTCATAGACAGAGTTATCCTCCTTAAATCGATAGTACGTTTGTGGACCATTTCGAGCAAATATCTCATCGAGCTCCTTCGACAAAGACCACCATGGCTCATTTAAAACTGATAATGGAACGATACTTAGGTTTGGTTGAGGTAGCGTTTCCCCAAAAATGTTTTGATACACTTCTGTTTCTTCCACCACCGAAGGAACTGGTTCCCCCACCACCGATTCACCATTAAAGTACAAAAAAGGAGAGAAATTTGACGAATCGCCGGCAACGATTGAAACATCGTTCGTCGCCATGGACGATCTATCCGGGGAAATTGATAGGTTTGGTCGAATCCATTCGACAAGGAGAACAAAGAGAAGAGAAAATCGAAGATTGGAGGTTATAATTTCTGGTGTAATCGATGAGGGAGACGGAGATAGAGAGGCTAGGGTTTCATCGTAAGATGAACACGAAAGGGACGAGAGAGAAAATGTGAGGAGAGAGAGAGGCTTTTGAAAATTAATTTTGGGTTTTTAATTTTAGGTTGGTCTGTTAATTTGGGTTGGGTAAGGATTAATTAAATTTGGGTTTAGTTGGGTTTAATTAAGGGTTATTGTTAATGAAGTGGGCCCCGCCATTAAAATAATAATATTTTATGTTCAAAAAAGGAAAGGTGAAGTTTCTAACGGTAACGGAACGTTCTTTTGGGTAATTGGTGAAGCTTTTATTGAAACAGAAGGAGTATTTGTATTGAAATCTGTCATTCATTGCATTTAGTTGCCCAAGGATAGGGTTGACAATTTAACTGAACCGATTCGAATTCAAGTTGTTTCGAATCGAAAAATTTGGATATGGTTTCAAATTTTTATTGTCGGATTTGAACTGGATTCGGTACTCAGCCTGACAATTTATGTTTTAGCCCCCTTAAGTTTATCGAAAACGCAAATAAGCCTACGTATATAAGTAGAATTTAGGATTTCTTAGTAGAAAATTAGAAAATTAGGCTCTCTCTTTCTCTCTCTATCCGCTGTCTCTCGGTGCGGCGCCATTGAGCGGCGTAACCGGCGTTCATCCACTTCCTCCCTTCTCTCTCTCCCCACTCGTCTCTCTTTCTGCGCCATCGCAGCCGGTTTATTTGCCTTCACCGATTGTCTATTTGTCTATTGATTGAAGGTGCCTCACTCTTTCCCCTCCTCCACATCCAAATCTTCTTCATTCTCTCCGAATTATTCTTCCGATGTTCATAATAAAACCAAGTGGAAGAAGCAGCAGCCATTTTTCCACTCCTACTCTACCCGCCTCTTTCCCCTTTCTGCTCTCTGTGATTTATCCTTATTTTTTTCTTGATTTGTTTTCTAATTCAACTTCAATTTTGTTTGCTAGACTTCTTCACGTTGTCTTATTCTCTCCAGAGGTATGTATGTATTTCTTTATCTCTCCAGTATTTGTTTGGTTCTTTAAGTTCATAATGTTTTGCTAAAAAAAATATTAAAATGGGACACCCAATTTATGATTAATGGAGCTGAAAAAGAAAAATAATTCTCCCCCCATTCCCAAAATAAACTGGAACAGCTTAAAAAAAGGGTAAAACCCGGTGCGCCAAGCCCTCCCCGCCTTGCGGGGTTGGGAGAGGGACCATTTGACAATTGCCAAGGTTCGAACCCGTGACCTTACGATCATCATCATAAGGTCACGGGTTCGAACCTTGGCGAACCCGTGATCGGATCGGGTTCGTAAAGGGTTTATAGGGTTCGGATCTGATTCGGATCAGAACTTATCCGATCCGAACCTGATCCGTTGTCATCCCTCCATTACCACCTATATGGGGCATCAATCTAATTTTGTAGCTTTTTTTTTATCAGATTGTTAGGTGTTGTATTGCTATGCAATCCGATTACACATAATATATTGGAGCTAAACTAAGAAAATATGGTTAAATAGAAAATTACAGTTCAAAGTCTTAGCCCAAAATGGACTACAAAGTAATAATTGTTGTTATTCACACCCATAAAATTATTTAGTATAACCGTTATTATTCTTATACTCCGTATTAAACTTTAACCATACTTAGTAATATATTTCTTTCGTCTTGAAAAATTTGTTCTATTTTGATTTTTATGATCAATTTAATCAAAGTTTGATCATAATTTTATGAAAAAAAAAAAAAAATACCTGAGGGAATACTAAATAATTTCCCGGGTGTGAATAACATATCACTCCAAAGTAATTGTTGCTAACATGCGCCCTTCATTGTCTTCGATTGATCAAGTGATATTCAAAATTCTTCAAATTGAGGAAATTGATTTGATTTCAGATTAGGGTTAATGCCTCGAAATAAAGACGAGGCGCCTGCAGTTCGCGTTTATACAGTTTGCGATGAATCCAAGTTTGTCTCTCAATCTCTTGCTCAGTAATTAATTTATGTGTAAATATACTTTGAATCATATGAAATGTTCAATTCAGTGATTTGTTTGAATGTAATTGTCTGTTTGGAAATCTAATTCCAAGCCCTTGTTATTGGATTCGAAAGAACAGATAGTCAAATTAATGTTGAAAACATGAATAGAAAAGAGAAATTTGTCATACTTAAATCAGTGGATTTGGTTTGTGTGTGTTTCAGGTATCTGATTGTACGGAATGTTCCGGCATTAGGTTGCGGTGATGAGCTATGGAAATTGTTTGGAACATTTGGAGAGGTTGAAGAGTAAGAAGCTTATATTATCTCAAGTCCAGCAATTTCCTAATTTTTACTTTTTAGTTGCAAATTCATATGCAGTAGGGATTTATTTTGTCCCTCGTCCGCAAAATGAGTGTCTATTATTGCAGTTCTATGGTTATATACCCTTGATGCCTATATTATGGCTATATGTGCATATAAGGATATAATACTAGTAGTTGAAACTCAATCACAGACATGGGTGAGGTTTTGTAAACTCACTGAACAGTGAGCAAAGAAAATCTGAATGACACTTGTTTAGGGACAAAGGGATTATTACTCCATTTGTCCCAAATTAATGAAGATACAAGCAAGTAAAGCTCATTCTTTAATATTTTAACCTGGCATAGGCTACACCTTTTTTTGGGATAGAGGGAGCATATGGTTTTGACTTTTTTTTTTTTTTTTTTTTTTTTTTTTTTTGCGGTTCTAAGTTCTAACTATCCCTCCGTCGCAGAAAGATAGTCTCATTTTTCATTTTAGTTTGTCCCGGAAAGATGGTCCCTTTTTGTATACAAAGGCAATAATGTTAGTCCAAGTTTACCTATGTACAAGCAAGTGATGCACTTCCTTAAAATATGTAAAAGGTACAATAGGACTATCTTTCCGGGAAAGAGGGAGTACCGAGGGAAAAGCACATCCAAATTTGAATCTGACTGGCTGACAGTTCTTATGTTTATTGGGTTGTATTTGATTTGCTATTTCCTTGGCATATGCTGAGTCAGATGTAAACCAATGGATGCTGAAGAATGTGAAGCATTTACAGACGTATACTGGATCAAGTTTCGCCAGGTCAATAATGCTAGGTAACATTTAACTGGTTTCATAATTGTCTCTTTTTATTAAGCAAACTAAGGTATCATATGCTACTTGGCGAGTTTGTCCTTTGGTGGTAACCCAATCTTATAGTTGATTCTCATTGGCAAGTGCTGTGAAAACGGTGATCGTGCTTTCTTTTGAGCTTCTACTATATTGGTATAGGTTTGCGAAAAGGAAATTGGATGAATCAGTTTTCCTTGGGAATCGACTACAGGTTTCTTATGCAACGGAATATGAGAGCCTCTCTGACACAAAGGAGAAGCTAGAAGGCAGGAGAAGGGAAGTTTTAGCTAGACTGAACCGTGAGTTCTTCTCAACATGCTGATTTTGTTTAGAAAAATATTCCCAAATTAGATCAAAGAAATTTAGTACTCTTATCAAATTTAGTTGTTTGTTGAATTCTCTTTTCATTACTCACGCACATGTTTTTTATATTTCAGCTGGAAAATCCAAAGGGTCTATGGCTCATACTACAGATTCTTTCAACAAACCTTTATTGGCTGCAACTCCATCTCATGCCAATTTCATTTCCCATCCAACAAATGGCCAACAGATGTGGTATAAAAGTTGTGTTAAATGCTCAACTTTTCATCCTAATCCTAAATGAATACTCCCTCCGTCCCATATTAAGTTACTCGTTTACTGTTGAGAACGGAAAATAAGGAGTGAATATATATAATGTTATTAAAGTAGGAGTTGTGAGTGGGTAGGAGAGAGAAAGTGGGGTAGAGAATAGTAAGTGGATAGTTGTTGTGAGTATGCCAAGTGGGTCCCATAAATAAAGAAGTATTAAAAAGTTTGTTTTTTAGGAAAGTGTGACTTTAAAGTGGGACGCCCAAAATAGCAAAATGGGTAAGGTATTATGGGACGGAAGGAGTATTAGTTATCAAATTATCTTATCTAGGTTGCATTCCTTGTAGGAACTCTGGAGACTTGCAGCATGATTTTCAGAGTCAAGATCCGTCCCTCACAAGGGTTTCTTCAGATCAGGTTCGGCTAGTTTTGAAATTGCATTTAACAAAGGAACTTTCTTGCTTTTGTTATCTTCTTCCTTTCAAAAGCCTTCTTGGCATAAATCTGTCTAGATCCTTCTTCACCTCTTTCCTGTGGGTCCTCTTTCAGAAAGAAGTCCCCATTCCCATCTAGATAACGAAATGCAATTATCTATGAAGTTTTAACCATATCACTTAGAAGTGAAGTATAAAGGCAGCAAGACTCTTTCAGTTAGGGGGCAGTAACGATAATATAACTTGTATAAAGGTCTTTTATATTAAACGACTATGTGAGAATGGTCGAGTGGAAGTAATGCATAAGCTGTCTGTGAGGTATCCAATGTTTATCAGAAATTTCCTTGTCTTGCATTTCATCACAGGATTATTTCCCAACACAATCCATGAACCAGACAGTCAAGTTGGTCCGCGAGAAGCTTAATAAGGTGAGTAGCATTAATGATCCAATTTTCTTTCCACGTACTCCCTTCATCCCATAATAAATGTCGCATTTGACCTGTCAATGTTTTTAAGGAATGTGCTTTATTTATTTGTACATTGCATGTACAATGGTAAAATTGTACAACTATTTCCTAATTAAGAAACGTGACATTTATTTTGGGATGGACAAAAAGGAAAGTGTAATATTTATTACAGGATGAAGGGGAGTATCATTTGATCATAGTATGTGTACTTTCTCTGTCTTAGATACAATCAAGTGCTGAGGCTCTGGAAGCTGGGCCTGCCAAGAAAACCCGAGTCGACAATAGAAGGAGAATCTAACAGACATTCATATAATGTCAGAGCATCGCACGAACTTATCACTCCAGCCTTGCTTAGAGGCAGCAATATCCGACCTATGTTCAAACTCCTGGGGCCCAACTGCTTGTGTGATTGAAATACTAACTTCAACTTTGACCTTTACGAACGATTGTTTTCTAAAATTATCTGCGTAAATTTGTTACTATCTCTCGGTAATGTATTATCTCAGCTCTTCTTATCTTTAGGCTGACAATTTATTGTGTATCATTTCCTGACAATTTATTGTGTATCATTTCCGAATTGATTAATTTTATGTATACATATTGTCTCCAGATATCTGATTTGGTCTCCTGTTCACTTGCTATCCCACTACTTTTTATGGTACCCTAAGAAGTTCTCCGTCCCACCGGTTAATTTGATTGAACTTTTATAACAAAAATAAGAAAAAAGTAATTATTCTAATAAATTCTAAGAAGTGTTATTGGTAATTTATACCTAATTTGGTGGGGTGCTACTATACAATATACAAGGCACACAATGTACAAGGTATATTAAAATTACCAAAATACCAATATACTCCCTCCGTCCCAGAACAAGTGACACAGTTACTGTTTCGCACGGGAATTAAGGAAAAAGTGAAAAGGTTGATGTGTTGTGAGTGTAGATAGTTGAGTAGGAGAGAGAATGAGTGGAGAGAATAGTAAATTATAATGGTGTTGTGAGTATTAAAATAATGTAGGAGAGAGAATGAGTGGAGGGAATAGTAAAGATTCTTTGCCATTTTAGGAAGTGTGACTTATTAGTGGGACGCTCAAAATAGCAAAGTGTGTCACTTGTTGTGGGACGGAGGGAGTATATACTTAAAAAAAAAAATATTCCCCTCCCTCCCCATTTCAAACCTCGACTGTTCTCTTTCTCTCTCAAAACCAACGGCGCCGAACCCCTCTCGCTCTCTACTCGACGAACCCGGCGACCACCACAACACCACCACCGCCGGAAATGAAGACAAACCTCCCTCTCACCGGTGGAAAGTCCGCCTCTTCTTTCGCCGCTCCAAAAGTAATATAATCTCTTTTTAACCTAAAATTTAAATTTGAAAACCCAACAACAATTTTATGCCTAAAACCGATTATATAACTGTTAAATGTTGTGTAAACCTATCCAAAATGGTTCTAATTGTGATTTGGTAAAACAAATTAGGGTTTTTCGTTGGAATTGGTTACGAATTTGTGAGGGTATAATCTGGCCATGTCGGGGTGTGTTTCGTATGAACACACACGAAATGGTCATCAGTTTACATTTCGTGTGCCAATACACGAAATGTTGGTGACCATTTCGTGTTGTAGTACACGAGATACTTTCCACATTTCGTATATTAGGATACGAAATGTAAATTGATTCATCAGTTTGCATTTCGTGCTCTAATCCACGATATGTGGTGAGGTTTCTCGTGTCTTGAAAAACAATTTAAAAACTTACTTCATTGCTGCTTGAATTTTGATTTTGATGTGGAGAATTTGGTGGCAAACCTTCTTCTTAAAAAATATATTCCACAAGCTCAAGATCAATATGATCATAAAAACTTGGAGAATGTTGTGAAGAATCCATACTATGGTGTTAGATGATTTGAGAATTAATGAAAATAATGGGTATAAATTTATGGGTGTTAAGACTTGGACAATGGTGTGGAGTATATCAATGCTGCATGGGTGTACAGCAATGGTGTTTCTCTGTAGGGTTAAGTTGTCTGCGTGTATATCGTGTTTTATGTAGTGGTTCAGGGTGTATCTCGTGTGTATATACACGAGATACTATGGTACATATCGTGTAAAACCACACGATATGGTCTTTGTTTCTGGTAATTATCTCGTATGAACAATACACGAGATATAATGTTTCATTTCGTGTATTGTTCATACGAAATGTCTTACTAAATGTCGTGTATTTCAACACGACACACCATATAATAAAATAAAAATTAATTATAAATAAATGTGATAGGTTATATGATATTGTATGATGTTGGTTCATTCTTATATGTAATCATTGTTTGTTTTCCAACTTATTATAACAAGAAACATATAATCTTGATTAACAAATATGATAATTTCAAATATATAATCTTGAGTAGTTGGTATTCCTCTAATGTACAACTTATCATTAACCCCGTTTGGCAAATCATCGAAACAACTTAACTCGTTATATAACATGTTTAATTAACTCATTATATATAATCTTGATTAGAAATATAACACATAATTCATTAATTTAACATAGTATATGCACATCATAACATCGGTTATTAGTTGATAAATAAAGTGGTATCACATTAACCTAATGAATGTGGTAGCTTATATATGTTATTGTATGATGCATTATAACATGTTTAATTACCTCCTAATATATTATTGATTAGAAACATAACACCACAATCATTTGTTAGGTGATTATAAATAAAGTGGTATCACTTAAATGTGATAGGTTATATGATATTGTATGATCCAATATGACGTTTGTTCCTTGTCATGTATAAGTGTATAAATTTTGCTCAATTAACAACACAATTCAATAATATAACATAGCATATGCGTATCATTAACATCGTGTTGCAAATCATCGAAGAACACCTTCATTTTGATATGTCGTATGGATATACACGATATTAGGACATCATATCGTGTGGTTGTGTACGACATTAATGACAGAGTAAATTTAAATTTCGTATAATTTCATACAACCTAATATTTTACACAATTACTTGATGTCGTGTAAAAGTACACGACATGAAGGCTTCCTGTCGTCCTTTCGCACACGACACGCGAAGGGTAGTTTGGCCATTATTGGTGCCTTGTATATAGAATTTACCTAATTGGTGTATCAATAACAAATTTTAGAATCTCATTGAAATAATTATTTTTAAATATTATTCATTATAGTTCAATCAAATTTATCATTGGAAAAAGTAGGATTATCATTTCTCGAAAATAGAGAGTATTGTTCTATTATTCAAACTCTTCTTATTTTTAAACTGACAAAACATACACAGGTTTCCTCAAAATTTTTGTCTAAACTTAAGCTGCGTTTAATTTGTTTCACGAAAAATAATCCCCGAAAAATGATTTCTTGAAAAATATTTTCCGAAAATGAAAATGCTTTCCGAAAAATATTTTCCGATGTTTGATGAATCTTAAGAAAACATTTTCCGAAAAACATTCTCCGATGTTTTGTAATTTCATTAAAGTAACTTTCTAAAGGTAAAATCAATATAAACAAAAAAAAAAATGAGGAAAATATTTTCCGAAAAACAACTTCCTTAGATAGAGGTAAGGAAGTCATTTTCCTTAGAAATCAAGCTCATTTTCCTTTGATCCGGAAAATGTTTTCCGTTGACTTCATTTTCCGGTGTATACCAAACACCGGAAAATGGGAGCGTGTTTGTGTGTGTGTGTGTGTGTGTGTGTGTGTGAGAGAGAGAGAGAGAGAGAGAGAGAGAGAGAGAGAGTGCTGACACAATCCTAAAGTAACAAAAATCCAAAACTTGCCATATATTTTACAAATGCCTGAAGGAATTTAGGAATTTGGTATAATATGTATCCTATAAGAAAGACATAATTGAAGCTATTGATCTCCTTCTCTGCAGTTAACCTATCAAAAATCAAACAAAAGTGAGAGGACTAAATCACTGGTCTTTCTTGACCTCTTTCTCAATAACAGGAAAGTTTTCTTCAGGTTGCTTTCGCCAGAAATAGTTGGCAGCTTCAATCCACCTAGTATTAACCAGAAACTTCTTTTCCTTCACTGCCCAACGAGATTTTTCCGTTCCAACATCTGCAGAAATTACGTGTGTCACAGAGGGATCCACCTCGGTCGAGCATGTAGCTCCCAATTGCTCCGCCATTTTCCACATTGGGTGATTTTCAGGTTTAACGTGTGTCGAAAAAACACGCGTGAAAACAACGTTGCAGCCCTTCAAAACTTCCCTCCTAACTGCTTTCAGAGTCTGTAATAATGTTCACACAGCGATTTATGTTATATACTCGGATCAAATTTCGTAAATTGAAAAGAATCACTACCAGTTCAGAAGCACATGTTTGCTTGAGAGGATGAGCATATTTCAAAATAATGACTGATATTAGGCTTTGCCCAGAAAAGATAAAATATGTACTCCCTCCGTCCCATTTAAAATTGCAATAATTTTCCTTTTAAGTGTCCCACTTAAAATTACATAAACCCAAAACTGTAAATTTATAATATTTCTTAATTAAATGGACCCACTTGTTATTCACAACATCAACAACAACAAAACCTTAGTCCCAAAATAATTTGGTGTCGGGCTAAAATGAATCCTCATATGTCATCATCGTGAATGAAGAAATGTAAGAAAAAAAAACAAGTTAGAAGAAAAAATAGGTGGGGAAAAAAAATAGAAAATGAAAAGAGAAGAAAAATAATAAAAATAGTGATAATAAAAGAATAAATATATAATAGATACGGAAAATGATAAAAAAAAAAAAATCACATCACCCACATGAATTTTTGTCATTCACTCCGGCCTGTTCAACGACATGAGGATTCATGTTAGTCAATTCACTATTTCCTACCCCAGTTATCATACTCACACCTATACTTGCCATCCAGTCCGATTCGGACCGCCGAACCAGAGGTTTCAAACCGTTGACCGAATCGTTGAAAACTGGGAACCGCCCAACCGTCCAAACCGTTAGCCGCCGGTTCAAGGTCCGGTTCCGGTTTTAGCGGAAGAACAGACGGTTTGGACCGGTGGTCGAACTGCCGGTTAACGTTAAAAATCAAAAAAATATTACCGTTGTATTTCAGCATTTTTTTTTTTTTTTGTGTGTTGTCACTCTGTCTCCATTGGTTTGTGTGCGTGTAAGTGTGTGTCGGGTGGCTAGTTCACTAGTTGGCTGTTGGTGTGTGTCGGGTGTGTGACTTAAAGTCTGCTAAAAGGGAATCAAATAATAATGAACAAACAACAAGTACTGCCTACTTTATGATATCTACTGCCTTCTTTCTTTCAATTTCACACTTTCTAATGAAAAATATTTTAGGGGTTATAAATAGAAGACTTCAGCCCATTTTTTTTTCCTCACCATAACTTCAGCTTCCTAAACTCTTTCTACTCTCTTATCTCTCTCTACTCTCTAAGAAGTACTCCCTCCGTCCCACGATAATATATAAAATTTCCTTTTTGGACGTCCCACAATAATATATAACTTTCCTAAAATGGAAAGGAATCTTTACTATTCCCTCCACTCATTCTCTCTCCTACATTATTTTAATACTCACATCACCATTATAATTTACTATTCTCTCCACTCATTCTCTCTCCTATTTTATTTTCACACTCACAACACTTTCAATATAATATTTCCTCCTTAATTCTCGTGCATTGGCAAAAGTCTATAAAAACATGGGACGGAGGGAGTATTCAAGAACCACAACAAACAACAAGGCACCATATACCACCACCGTATTTACGATTCATTTTGAGAAGATTTCGAATGGAGACGACGGCAAGATATTCTATGCGATATGCAACTATTATGGTAAGAAATATCCGTTTCAAAAAGGTGATGGATATGGAAAGTTGTGGCACCACACGAATAGCAAGCATTCTTACAAAGTTGAAATGAGAAGTTAAAGGCTCCTAATTGTCTCCCCCCCCCCTTATAAAAGAATAAGGTTGGTTGTCCCCCTCCATGTAAGTTTACTTAATATTAATAAAATTCCAAGGGTACCGTCCCTTTTTTTTCAAAATATTTTCGTCTCAAATCTTACTTACCCCTTAAATATTTTAAAAATTGTGAGTGCAAAAAATTACCTTCAAAATATTCACAAGAAAAAAAATTCAAAAAAAAAAAGTTAATAAATAAATAATAATAAAAATAATAAAAACCCCCGTCTAAAAACCAACAAACCGAACCAGACCAGATTGGCAAACCGGGAACCAAAACCGTAAGTCGGCGGTCGATTCCGGTCGGTCTTTTCTTCAAACCGTGGACCGGCGGTCCGATCCAACCGGGCAGGTCTGCTCACACCAACTACCAAATTGACTATTTCCTACCCCACTTATAATATATATATATATATATATATATATATATATATATATATATATATATATATATATATATATATATATATAAATATTGAAAGCACACACCACTTGGGAAGTAGTTGGAAACATCAGTACAAAAAACGAAACCTGCTTGATTAAACTAATGGCCATAGCAGTATTTTGTATTTAACATTGCTTGACGGAGCACCAAAAGACTAACCAACAAAAAACTCACCTGCCTGACATCTCGGTCTGGAAGATCTTCCTTGAGTTCCTATAATAAGTTAATTCGTCATTATAAAAGCAAATAGAAAGCATGTAATAAGAAGCTACGGAGAGGGAGCATACCGGGTCAAAGAACAGAGTGTGGACCCGCTTGAGAACTTCAAGAACAGCAGCAAGAGCTCCATCAGCATCACTCTCATCACTTTTTAGTTGAGAAAGTGATTTACAATTTTGGAAACCGAATTGTCTACAACTTGAAGCAAAGAAATGGTATCTTTCCATCAAAATTAAATTCTCCTTGTGCTTAGACCATACCTATACAGTCGAGGATAACAAGCAGTCAGCAAACAAACTAGCCAAGATAAATAGCATTTGTTACTTTAAATCATGGTGATGCTAAAACCTTAAAAGTATTTGCTACTAACAAGCTAACTTTCATGACATCAGTCATTAGCACCATTTTTTCTTTGCAGCAATTTATTCATTATAGAAAATTATATCACGAGAAAAGCAAGTGATCTATGACGTTTACACCTGGTCTCCTTACATGAGTCAAGAGTATGGAAACAATCAAGAAACCAGTACCGATAAAATATTAATGCACAACAGAAGGCAACTCAAGTGTCCTTTAATCAGAAAGCGGGAATAGCAATTGAGTGGTTGGCTTTTTGTTCTCTTCAATGAGTTGTACTCCCTCTCATTTCCATCGCAACAACCAAAAAATGGATGAAAAACAGAGGTGAAACAAAAAATCAGCAGGCTTTATAAACAACAAATAAAAAAGGAGTCAAAACTATGCAAACAAAACTGCAGAATTAGTGCACAGAACACATTGACTGCAACATGCAAGAACTGTTGATGGCTTAAATTAGCGAACATATATCAGCAATGAGTTGTTTGTTGATTGATTAATTAGAAAGAAGTTACAAGGTGTCGTAAAAGATAGGTGGAAAAAACTCCCAAATATCCGGAGACAAACAACCCAAGGAAATATATCAGATAGAACAAATTTAGACCCTCTACGATGGTCCAAAAAGGGTGACTGCCTGAAAAGCACCCTTGGCAGAAGACCATAAGGTTGCAAACACACATAACTGTGAGTTTAAAACCCAAGCACGGGAAAACCCTCTTAATGCAGAGATACGAAAATGAATTCCACCTTCAACCGGAATAAAATAACTAAATGATAAAGGACTGCAAATACATAGCAATTACAGTTAGCAGATTTCCTTACCGCTTCTGTATCATCAAGGATTAGTACAGCACTTTCTTGTCCCAGCACAACGTCAAGACCCTTTTGATGTCTTTGGGTGCAGTCACCCTGTGCAATCACTCTAGATTCGAAGTAATTTTTTCCAGGGTCAAGCAGGTTTGCCATTTCCAAAGCATATGCACGCTCACCCATTGTGTATATGTACATCTCAAACAGATTACTTGCTTCTTTCAGGAAAGTGTGTACAAATGGTCTTAACTTTGTGATCATATTAATGAAGTCCAATCTGAATAGGCTCCCTTTCAATACACCTGACCAGATGAAAGATTTTAATAATGTAAATTGTAACACTACATGGTTAAACTCTTAAAACGTACTACCTCCGTCCCAAAATGAATGACCAAAAAATTTTCAAATTTACTCTTGATCAAGAACTAATTTGAAATTTTTTGGTCATTCATTTCGGGGCGGAGGGAGTCTGAAACTATAATGCAAGATATCAATAATGCACAACTCCCTACGAGTTGCTACACTATGGGCAAAGATGAAATTCGAAGAACACTTTTCCAAACATACTAGTTCTCCTGTGCAACCTAAAGTACAATATATTGTATAAATGCAACATAACTACTGCTATAGATTATAGAGTATCAACAAGAGCATTACCAAATTAAATTTTGAGAATATGAACAAGTTCATTCTCTAATTAGTTTTGATAATATCAACAAGATCATTCCCAAATTGAGTTTTGCCTCTCATATCTTATCCTAGAGAAGGCCTCATTGATCTAGATAATAGCAGATGTTTGCATCACAGTCGTTCATAGAATCTGTAACGTGTTTTGACCAGATAAATAAATTCATTGCATGGAGAGATAGAGAGTAAAGCACTTGCACTGGTGTTCAGGAAGTACCTTGAAGAGGATCGGTTGGGTTCCGTAAGTACTCTTCTTCTGCTGTTATGTCCACAGATCGAGTTGAGTTAAGCAATGTATGATCTAAATCAAGAACCAAGTAGAGCTTTTTGCGGCGTAACAAACTCTTTAGATCTCTGTCTCGCAATCGATTGACTTCATCATTTGCAAGCCTCAGATCCTGTTAATAAATAAAATTTATATTTTAGATGATTTTAAATATTAACAATGGAAGCGAAACAACAGTTGTTCTCATTGTATATGACCAAATGACCTAGCTTTTGAGGTCTCCAAGAATGAACTTATCAAAAAAAAAAAAAATGGTGGTTCTTTTCAAAAAAGTATTTGCCCACAGTTGTCAAGGTGGGTGAGGGATTAAAAACGATAATAACATTATGAACAAAGAAAGAGTAGATACAAATTTAACCGCCTTAATTTTGTCATTATTCCAAACTATAGGAACAAAAATTCAAGTATTTGAAAAAATATACAGAAGATTTCCCATTTCCTGATGCATACTAAAATAGAAGATGCCTCTCTTTACCACAGAAGACTGGCCATAAACAAGCTACACTTTGAGTGTTTGAGCTCAGCTCTTCTGCTTTTACTTAATTCAACTCCCACTCGAGTTCTCCTCGAGCTAGCAAACATTGTCCGAGCTCGACTAGATTTTTTGACAAAACAAGCTATAAATGGGCCAGGCTCAAGCTTTCAAAGGGTTGAGATCAAGCGTAAATTGAATCCAAGTCAAAATCGTAATAACAATCATAAACAATATGCATAAATCATGCTCCCTCCATCCCGAAGTAAGTTTCTTTCTTTAACATTTCACAAAGAAGTTGACTTTTAGGAGATTTTTAGCATATACTCCCTCCGTCCCGCTCAATTTAGGATTTTGGTAAACTTGATAACACTTTGACCAAGTAATCTAAATAAAAAATAATTATCCTAATAAAAATTTAAAAATTGTTATTGTATCACGATTAATAATACTCTCAATAACAATTTTTAGCTTTTTATTATAATAATCATTTTTTATTTAAATTACTTGGCCAAAGTTAACTCAATTTGACCAAAATCCTAAGCCGAGCGGGACGGAGGGTGTATGCACGAATGTCCTTAATGTTTCGATTATACCATCACAAGTGCATACTAGACACACAAAGTTGAATATAGTTAACTCATAGAATAGGGTACTCATTATGGAACAAGAAAATGTTAAAAGGGGATACTCATTCGGTAGCAAGGAGCCAAGCTGACTTATTTGAATCTCAAGCTTAGGGTCATGTTTGATCTCGATTGAGTCCGAAGATGAGTTGAGCTGAAACAGACCTTAAAGGAAATGTGGTCCTATGCGGAGAATCAGGCGTTACCCGGTTTGATTCATCGTATAACAATACAAAAGATGAATGAAGAATGCGGATATTTAAAAAATTATAGACTTCTCTCTATCCAATTGAAACAGATAAATGCAAGAATGGCCAGATCGCATACACACTCACTGCTGAACGGAGGAAAGTAAATAATAAAAAACTCTTGATTTTTCTTTTCCTTGAAACTTATTGTGCCAAAATCCTGAAAGCCTTCTGAGCATGTGAAACCTAAGTTCTTCAAATGAACTCTAATACCTTTAGGTGCCTCTCAGGTACAACTTACTGACGACTTGAACAAAATACTCAAACACAATACTCGGTAATTGAGCTGTACTAACACTTGACAGAACCTCTTTACCCAAGGCATACATGTTAATACAGAACGTTTTCTCTAGTAAATCTGAAAACAATAAGGTGAAATGCAAAGTTCTATGAATTATTGGAAGCTTAAAGTGAACGGTTCATCAACGAAGGAAAAATTCAACTCGATCAAATAATGAGGTAAAGCAAAGTAAAGTAGAAATCAAACATAAATCATGACTGTACAAACAATAAGTATAAAAAAAAAAAATCTTTAACAAATACCTTGTGTATATAGCCAAATGGAACACCAGACTGACTCTCTATCTTTTGCCCACATCTTATGCACATCCCAGCAATCTCACCAGGGTGTGGACATGTATCATCCTTCACAGATTTCTCTGCAAAGAATGAAAAGTTATAAGTAGCAGTTGACAGATTTCTAAAGACAGAAATAAACCCATAGTTCATAAGTAGTACTAAATGTTTACTATGCATAAATAGCTTGAAAAAAATAATTCACCTATGTTTTGTTTTAACACTGCAATCGATGTTGACCCATGGGAATCTGAGACACTTTCCACCACCTCTACCTTACGCTTCTTTGTTCTGTGAAAAACTTGCATGCTCAGAATATACCAAGAGTAATTCCAAAAGATTCAGAGAATACTAGAATGATTTTCAATTAATGCAAAGTCAGTTATATGATCTCTCTTAACACACCATGCTCTCTGTCCTGGGACCATTTTGGACTTTCATCACCGCTCAACATGGCATAGATGGATCGTTATTAGGGAATGAAAGTGTATATTTTTATAATTGATAGATGAGTGAATATGACGTACGTGCACTTGGAACATAGTTGTCAAAGGCGAGAGGCGGGCGATATGTGCTGGGAAAAGGCGAAAGGCGAGGCGAGAGGCGGGCGGCAAAAAGGCGAGCAAGGAGGAAAATAGAACAAAAAATTAGTAAATATATATATATATATATATATATATATATATATATATATATATATATATATATATATATATATATATATATATATTCTATTTTTACTAATTTGTATATATACACATGCAAAACTAAACAAAGCATAAAACGTATTGTAAACAAGAATAAAGCATGAAATAAATTTCATAATTCTGCATATAATAGTATCCTAATATAATTCAAACCTCAAAAGTAAGAATTCTAAGAAAAAAGACGCATGAATCAAAATTACAAAGTTCAAATCAACAAAACAAGTACTAATTTGAAGAACAGGGGACTAGAAAGAAAGAAAAAAAATGCAAAAATGCAAGAGGCGAGAGGCGGGAGGTAAAAAGGCGAGCAAGGCGAATGCCTTGTGAAGAAAGGTGTGCATCCGCCTGCCTGGCTATAAAGAGGCGACCGATCCCCCAAGGAGCCAAAAAGGCGAGGCGGGCAGTCGCCTTTAACAACTATGACTTGGAATGAAATTGAACAAGCCTAAAGACTGTAGAGCTTTAAGCTTTCTAGGACTAAAGTCATGCATAAGAAAGAACCTCGCCGACATCAAATATTGTAGACTCTTGTTTAGTTGAACTGAAGAAAGATAATACACACCTCAATACCCATAGTTATCACTTCATTCACAAAATATTCCAGATATGCACACTTCAAGGAAGAATATTCAAATGATAAAGAAAGAACCCCAAAGGCCCCAGCAATAACTAAGATTAGTCAAAAAAAAAAAAAAAACCTAGTACACCAATCGAACCTACCTCTGAACATCAGAGTCATCTATGTTTACATCCTCATCATCTTCGGGTTCCGGAGATGTATCAGAATCTGAATCTAATTCCCCATCAAGAAAGGCAGCAAAGTCATCACTGCCGCTGCTCGAGGAATTTACGGGAGAATCGGCCACAATACTCATCTGAACTACTACAAAGGGTATAGTGAAATAGCAACAAAAACAGAAGTTAGAAAACACAGTACAGCCCACAGTTTCAGTTCTCAATTCATAAGAATGAAAAGAACAGTAAAAGTGTGTTTGGCAACTCCAATCCCAAGCCTGAGATTTGGAATGAGAAGGAAAAAAAAACCTGAATTCCAAAAAGTTCATCATTTTTAATATATAGATATATGTGTGTGTGTGTGTGTGTGTATATATATAGTTATAGAGAACGACACTAAATTCTGCAAAGTTCACTTTTTTTTTTTTTTATCTTAGGTATCTTTGAATCGAAGACATTCGGTAGAAGAGTGAGTCCGAAGATAATCAAACAACATTTGGACGAGAATCGAAGTCATTCTGAGGCCAGGAAGTTTGGCACGGCCGTGCTAGCTATAGGGCACGATCGTGTCCGGACTTTGGCCAAATCCGGAGAAGAGAAAAAGGTTGGCACGGCCATGCTCAGCAACATGCACGACCGCGCGGAGTCAAATTCAAGCGACAGAAGGTTCGGCAGAAATTGGCACGACCGTGCCTCATTGAAAGCACGCCCGTGCAAGAGGTTCCGGCTGGACTTTGGGCCGATTCTCCTTAAGGGTTTTGGAATCCTTCTGGCCAGGGTTTGAGCAGTATAAAACGCCTTATTATCTAGCATAGTTTAGCAGTAATTTTTGAGGTTTATTACTCATCTATAGCAGTTCATATTGCTCATCTGTTTCTCTTTCTAGGGTGCACATCTGTTATCTGTGCTAGTAATCTAGCAATCGTGCACATAGTTGAAATTTGTGATCTTTGTTCTCCATATTAATAATATATGTTTTCCCTCCGCCCGTTGACGTAGCCAAGTTGATGAACCACGTAAAATCTGTGTGTTCTTGTGATTGTGTTCACTATTATTTCTTGTCTTTTCTGCTCTATTACACCATTTTATAAGTAAAGAGGGATATAAAAAGAAAAGGCGCCAAAACAGGTGACAAAGCCTGTCTACACTAGGAGTATACTCGACTAAAAGTACCTAGCTAACAGCAAAACTATCCTCAAAAGCTTCGAAAGAAGTATCCAAAGACAAAGTTCAAAACTATCGCCTAGGAGTGTACTCGACCAAAAGAACCTAGCTATCAGCAACTTGCTCCTCCAATTCCGAATCCAAAACAAGTAATTAAGCTGCCAAACACACTCTGAGGGCTGAAAAATGCAGATGCAGTACACTAACACTAACACCAAAACCATTACAATTAACTCCTAACGGGATAAACAATACGAGTACCTCAGAGCTATTAGTGCTAGTCCCCTACCAATAATGTTCATCAATTCAATGTCATTATTTTACAAATTCTATAGGAAACTCGACTATTGAGAACAAATACAACAAAATACAAGCAAATTGAAAATGAATCAAAGACCGGTGTAGTTAAAAGTTGTCAAAAACAAAGAACAATATAAACGAATTGAGCGTGGTTAGAAAGACCTAATTAATTTTGCCATGTAGGGATTACAGGTAAAACTAGATTCAATAAAGGAAAATTAAAAACCCTAGGTTTTCAAAAACTGAAAACGGTGGATTACCAATATCTTTATCTAGCTACCTGGTGATAGAAAGTCTCCGTAGCCGTCGCCGTCGCCGTCGCCGGGAATAGAGACACAGGCCTCAGCAATCGAATAATTATTTACTCATGTCCGTTTTTTAATTTAAACTTCATTCCAAAATAAACGATGACTTTATTTTTATTAATATAATTGAACTTGATCAATATTTTAATATTTATAAATTTTAAATATTAAAGGTGGATATAACATTAAAAATACTTGCTTTTTTTACTCAAAATGAGTGACCACTTTTTTTTAAAAAAAATGTCCAAAATGAACAAGTTTTCCAAAAAAATTAAAATATATCTAAATGTTTTTTACCAATTTTTTTCACTATTTATTACTCCCTCCGTCCCGTCCGACTTAGGACATTCACTCCTGACACGAAGATTAAGGAATACTATTATAATATTAGGAGAGAGAATGAGTGGAGGATGTGTTGTGAGTGTGAAAAATTAAATATGAGAGAGAATGAGTGGGATAAATAGTGATGGGATTATTGTTGTGAGTATGACAAGTGGGTCCCATTTAATATAAAAGTAATATAAACTTTCCATTTTGGGCCGTCCTAAGTCGGGTGGGACGCCCAAAATGGCAAAACGTCCTAAGTCGGACGGGACGGAGGGAGTATATACTTGCCAAATTAAAAATTTTAAAAATAAATAAAAATTCTTTTTATAAACCTTACTAAAATTTACAAACATTTGACTTTTTAAAATTTCATGAAGAGGTTTATTTTGGGACAATTAACATAATTTAGTGGTCACTCTATTCCAAAGTACATGTTCTTGAATTTTTTGTCCCAAAATCAGACATTCTTTTTTAAATCATTTTTCAAGAAAATAGACATCCATTTTAAATTTTGGATATTGTTCTTCTTGACTTTTCAATTAAAATATTGGGAAAATACAGAAGAATGCTTATTTTTTGTAGTGATATAGAAAAATAAGTACTTCATCCAAAATAAATATCTAAATTTCCTCTTCTGATAAAATATTTTGTGGTGATACAACTGACTTGTACGCTGTAAATTCGGGAATATGCGATGGAACGAAAAGAAACTATGAAATTCCGCAATTTTACGAAAGGGACGGGACGTCCCGAATTTTTTGCAGGACAGAAAATCTTTGTCCCGTCCCATCCCACTTCGACACACGGGATAATTTGGGACAAAAAAATGCTAATATTATAAAACTAAAATCTAGCTGAGATGATACCAAAATATTAAATTGAAAACATAAGATTAATTATTATTATTTTGCAATCATACAAGATAAAAACTTGTTAAATTCATAAAATAGCTTAATCAACACAAAAAATCAATGGATAGTTGAAAAAAAAAACTAAGAATTAAGTTCTAAAATATCTTTGAGATTAAAAAAATTAAAATTATAAAAATATGGGACATCCCACCCCGTCCTGACTTGTCCCACATCCCAAATAGGCCCGCTTTTATACGGGATTAGAATTACTAGTCCATCTCATCCCATTTGTATGGCGGAATGGGTCATCCCATCCCGACGGAACAATCCCATAATGACTTGGTATAACAAACAAATCAAATTGCAATTATTTTTGAAAAGTCAACCAATTAAATGAGATATGTCCAATGTAATTTGATTGGATCACTATAAATATCCAATATTTAGCTAGCAAACAAAAAAAACAAAAAAACATAATTGCAAGCTACTAATAGAAATGGACAGAGAAAAATGGACCAAAATGAGTATACAAACATAATAAATCATACACAAGTATTACATAGTTAAGATATAAAATTAAATAGGTAGTATGGGTGATTTACTGATCTTTCATTATAAATTACTCATTTCCTATGAATCTTTTCAAGACAAGAACACTTGTACACTAGCAGTTTTCACACATTGACACACTGGACAAACATTTACAAAGCCATCACAATCTATACACAAACTCAGGTGTCTACAAGGCATCAATAAAACCGAAACCTCCTTCGCCTTGCAACATCTGCAAACGGTTGACTTTCCGGGCCCACGGGGAATACCCAAGTAGTTATTATGTGGGCCCATGCAGGAGGCGGTGTCATCGATATCACTGTCTCCGAATCCTTCTTTGACTTGTTCCGCACCTTGGGAGAGTGCCTGCTGAAGGTTTGTTTTCAAAATGTTTACGACTGATTCATTGTACTTTGCTTTGTAGTGCCAGTTCTGGGCTTCACTTGCTACCTGCTTTATTCGTTCGACTAGTTCTTTGTTCTTACGATTGATGGCTTCTATTTCTAGATCTTTTTCGCGTATTTTCTTGCCAACACCTTTTTCGATTGCGGACAGAAATGAAGTCATTTGTCTTTGCTTTATGTCTCTGAGTCCTTTTATCATATTTTCTTCCTGTTTAAGAGCAATGTAAGTTAATAGGGTGCAAAAGTAGCATAAAAGTATCTTGGGACTATTCTGTAAATAGGTATAGCAGTGTTCATGGTTGGTTCTTTTCCATCAAATGGAGCTCGAGCTTTACACTCAAGCCAAGGAATCCATGCCCTAGCTCTACAATCTCCTGGAACAAATGAAAGTAGCAAGTGGGATTTTTTTTTCTTTTTTTTATTGGGGGGTGGGGGTGTGTGGGGCTACCAGATCATCTAACTTTGAATCTGAAGATGGTTGGGTTCACCTCAACGGATCACGGTTGAAGCTGTGCTCAAAGGCAAGTTTAAATATACCTGTTCTATAATACTCCCTCCGCCCCATAATGATAGTCCTATTTGATTATTCAAACATCTTTACTCCATCACTCCCCTCTCATCCTACCATCTCTCCCCCTCTTCTTTCTTGGTGTTTCATCCTTCCCCTCTTCTTTTTCGGTGGAAAATTTTAAAAGTTCAATGATTTTAATCTATCACTATTGGAAATGGGACTATCTTTTTGGGACAAACAAAAATGGTCAATGGGGCTATCACTTTGGGACGAAAGGAGTATTAAGCACACAGGGAACAATAGAGGGTTCAAGAAGATATACTAAAGTCGATGCAAGGGAAAAGTCAATAGTACCTGAGTCTTAATGTACCGATCAAATTCTTCTTTTTGCCTATCAAGTTCAGATGCAATACTGTCCCCAAACGATAGCAGCATTGATTGCGCTCCTGTCATACTTCCACTTGCAGAAGTAATAGAGGAGTTCCGTTCTTCATCATCATATGACAATTTCAAACCAGTTGACACGGGATTTTGGCTTGGAATGAATGCAGGTCGATCAGATTCATCATGACAAATATTGTGATTCAAGGAAATTTGAAGCTTCTGCTGCCTTACATTAGCTTCTGATTCCCTTCCTCGTTTGTTAGGCCGAAAAACAGGACTGTTATGCTCTCTCCCAAAATAATTTATAGGATCAACATTACATCCAGCTGGTGGTACTGTATGATAAATGGTAACAAGGTAACACAAAGATCAGTAAAAGCTGGAATTTTGATGATGATAATACTACGACTTTCATGTCAAGAAAAAAGAAAGTGCAGTAAAACAGAAACTTGACCAGTCTTAGATCCGTACAAAATTTCAGATAAAATCACGAATATCATCAACAAATTGATCAATTTTCAGAGGCAATTCACAAGTTATGGACAAATGAAAGCATGTGGTTTGTAGAAAGATGGACCAAGGATAATGAGCAAGCAGTTTACATAAAATAATGGAGCCTGGGAAATCAAGATTCATGCGAACTGAATGAGCTGCAGCAAACATAAAGAGACATGCGAGTCCCGACAGATATATGCTGGATATGATATCATGAATTGGAAACATGCAGGGGAATATGTTTTCAAAAAGAGCGCAACTTTCCTCACCAACAATATTTCCACTCAACATCGCTATCTTTTATTACATCCAGTAAAATTACCTTAGCATAACTACAAATTAAGAGACCATGCTTATAAATTTATAATAATACTCAATACGTCCCAAAATGATCTTCCTACTTTTTTTGTTGTCTACACAAAGGTACTTTGGCAATAATTTTAGGTTAATTTAGTTATTCTAATGAACATCTAAAAATTGTTATTGATAGTATTTATAATGGTGTATCAATAACAAGTTTTAAATTTTCATTAGGATAAGTAAAATAACCTAAATTTAATGCTCAATGTAGCTTCGTATTAACAAAAAAAAAGGCGGGAAGATCATTTCGGGACGGAGGGAGTAAATGCAAACCCCAGTAGTGGCAATCAGTCAAAGAGTTTAGATGTATACATTTGCTACCAGCAAGTGAACAATTATCAGGCTTTGTACTTCTTTCCTATGTCTCCAAGACCCACCATTCCCTATATTCATCATTTCCAGCATTCTTTATAAATGAAGACCTCCATAATGAACCACAGGGGTGGACACAATTAAGGGAAACTTGGTAGCGCAATTCAAAGCCACAGATCTCACCAGTGCCACTTGAAAGACCCTAAGGTGCCCATTCATCATCTTCCAACATTCTTTAGACTCGCTCCGTCCCGGAAAGTTTGTTCCAATTTGATTTCCAGGTTCAACTCAATCGAACTTTGACCATAATATTATAAAAATCTAGTTATCATTATGCAATTCAAAAAAATGTTACCATTAGGAATACTATCAATAACAAATTTTAGAATTAGACATCTAGATTCTTATAAAATTATGAAAGTGAGACAAACTTTGCAGTACGGAAGAGTATATGAATAAGCTCCATATTGAACCACAGGGGTGGACACAGTTAAGGTAAACTTGGTAGCGAAGTTCGAAGCGGCATCTCACACCAGTGCCACTTGAAAGACGCTAAGGTACCCACAATGCCATGTCAGTTCCAGAGCATTCAACATCCAACAATACCACATAATCACCAAATCTAATAAAAAGGGCAGCCCGGTACACGAAGCATCCCAGCGTAGCGAGGATCCGGGGAAGGGTCCCTAGACATGGGCAAACCGGAACCGGAACCGGGAAGAACCGAAGAACCGAACCGGAACCAGAACCGGCCGAACCGAAACCGGAAGGAACCGGAACCGAGGTGAACCGAAACCGTCCGGTTCGCCATTCCTGAAAACCGTGAACCGCCGGTTTTAGAACCGGAACCGGAGAACCGAACCGGGGAACCAGCGGTTCGAAACCGGCGAGAACCGGCGGTTCTAACGGAAAATTCAAAAAAAAAATCAGCTTTTCACAGTTTTTGATAGAAAGGGCAAGGTTGGTTGTCCCCCTCATTGTAACATTTTATCAATTATTAATAAAATTTAAGGGTACCGTCCCTTTTTCTTTTATAAAATCTGTTAAAATAATTAGTTTAATATTCATCATTATTATTCATCTTCATCCAAAATCGTTAGATCTTAACAGTTTTGATGGCATAAAAAGAGAAGAAAAGGAAAAGGAAGTGACCAAAGTGCACTGACCAAAGTTGCAGGGACCAAAATGAAAAGGAGCAGCAGACAGCAGCAGGCAGAGAAATTGGGACGGCCGCACCAAGTTGTTCGGGGTGACCGCACCACCATTTCCTTCCAAAAAAAAAAAAAAAGGAACAAAATAGAACCGGATAAATCGTGGAACCGGAACCGTCAGCCAGGAACCGGAACCGGGAACCGGTATTTTGCGGTTCCATCTCGGTTTCCCCCTTTCCCTGAACCGGAACCGGCGGTTCGGAACCAGAACCGGTTGCCCATGTCTCTCCCCACCACAAGGGTGAAATGTAGGCAAGCCTTACCCTACATATGTGCAAGAGGCTGCTTCCAAGACTTGAACCCGTGACCTCAAGGTCACGCGGCAACACCTCAACCAGTGCGTCAAGGCTCCCCTTCAATCATCAAATCTAAACGGGGAGGAAAATTATCCGTGAAGAAATCATCCCTTAATTAGCCTTCGCATGCTACCCATTCACAGGAACCAGCTTATTTAAAGCCGCTCATCTGGATCGCCAATGTACCAGAAACTAATGTCCAAAAACCTTACCCTGCCATAGACCAATATCACTAAATCAACCCAGTTTTTTACATCTGGGTAACTGCTCCACTAGATGAACCAGAAATTTATAAGCCTTTCTTGCACAATGTTCATAATGATAAAAATCATAAGATTTGAGGAAAAGAAGGAAGTACCGAAACTGAAACTCAATGCACAAAGGAAAAATCAAGCAACTTGGAAGGGTTTTCTGACATTTATGTTTCAATGGATGAAAAGAACCCACTTCCCAGTGAGATTATCACTAGGATCAGTTGACATGTTTGTACTGCAGAAAATGCATTATTTATTTGAGAACGGAGCATAGGACAGAGAATTGAAGAAGTTGCTCCAACCCTTCAAAGGGGTATACTATTGAATTTTCATTTTGTGCAAAATTTCCTAAATTGCCATGCTTGTTAAAGAGAACGTCTAAGAATCACATCATGTTAAACAAAAGATACAAAATCATCATATATATTGAAGGATAACATTTAACGCACAATATATTGACAAGTAAAAAAACTTTGATTTAAGCAAGCAGGCACGGAAAAACGCACCATTTGAAAATAACTGCAGTTGATTTGATACATCAACAGGATATTGGTAGTGGTTCTCATCAAGAAAAATAGGTACTGTGTTGTTGTTGTTGCCTCCCAACATCTTAAAAGGAGAAAAATAAAATATTTGCAGGATGTTTGCTGCTGAAGATTACCAAATTGGTTTAGCTATATAATCCACCTGCAAAAGGAAAAAGTAGAACATTTAGATGGTGTGATGCCACAGATTGAATTTACAATAAATATGAACACAAATAATGCATCCATAATAAATTTACAGGATGTCTAGCCTATCCTCACTATTCACATTATGGATTCGTGTAATACTACAAACTTTCAAAACTTTACAATTCGACCAAACTCAGAACTCTTTTGGTCAATTTGAGATATAGTCGTGTGGATGCATCTGTGTATAGAGTAGGAGAGCTGTATCAAACTTTTATGAGCCATGACATTGAGTGTATTCAGAATTCTGTAATACAAAAACGGCAGGCAGATTTATGTAATTGTATAGACAAGCTTCTTCACAACGTAATCTTTGCCGATTCGGGTGGAGAGAGGTCACTAAGAGATCCGTACAAAATAGCAAACAGGTTCAACAGAATAAGAGGCAGTCCTATTGACATTCAGTCACTACCTTTTTCCTTGAATTTAATTAATGTTCTTCACTTTCTTCACAACATACCTTTGCGAAAACATATTAATAATTCAAGGAAGTCAAAAACAGAGAATCTGCCCAAAGCAATCAGAAAATCTTTCATGAGGTCATATTCATCAAAATCTTATACAAACAGTGACTTGGATTACATAGATCACAAACAAATCTTAAAGAGTGAAAAATCTTAATTGCCATCAACCTGATGACAGGATATCAAAAACATTCAATTTTGATGACAATTGACTAAAAAACAACAACCTATAAGTCGATTTATAGGACCTCAATTACCTATAAAAAATCAAATCAAATCAAAACCAAGACTAGAATGTTTTTGTATAGGCAAATATCCACAGTTCTTTCAGAGCAATCAATCATTCATAACACCAAAACAACTGCAAGATCCATTCATATATAAATAGCAAATCAAAAATATTAACCGGCAATTGTAAATGGACTGGACAGAAATAAATATAACAATCATTTACTTCAAACGATAACGACGATGATAAAATCAGTACCTGAATAATCGGATGTTGATGAAGAACACCTCAATCGGCAATGGATAAACGTGACGATTGATGATTATGATGAGGGCATATACAATAGATGAGGCGATAAGAATAATCGAGGGATCGGTCGGACGCCGCCGTGGACGGTGGTGGTTATGGAAATGGAGAGGGATGGAGGGTAGAAGAAGAGATTGAGGTTTCTGCTGCGTTGAGATTCATAGAGAGTGAGTGGGTTGCATAATAATGTAATGTACGGGGCTCTTTTTTGTCAGAAAACAAATTTAAAAATAAAAATTAAAATAAAAATTAAAAACGTCCGGATTCAAAAGTGGGCCCACTAACCCACGCAAATTTTCTGGAATCACGCTCCTCGATCCATTAGTAGGTTGTTAGTTAGTTCTCACCTCTTCCCATCTAATTTTCTTTTTAATAATAGGTGGATGTGATTTGACATTGATGCCCTTATTATTCCAAATTTGAGGTTGCTGGTTAATTTTGGAATTTGGCAATTAAGGGAGCAACAGTGAGGAATTCTTGGTAATGGGCGAAAGCCTGACAGGGCAATGTCGCGTGGAGGCAGAAGGCCCATAGTCATAAACTTCTTTTCTCGGAGAAGAAGCAATAACGGTATCTGGGAAATAAGCATCGGCTAACTCTGCGCCAACCGCTACGGTAAAACAAAGGATGCAAACTTTATCTATGTTTTATCAATTGCGAGTTCCGTTTAATTTGAAATTCATCTCATCTGTTGTTGTTGAGTATTAAAAAATGGATAAATTAAGACTATTTTTCACGGTTCTCATCAGTTATATTGTAGTTTTACTTTTGAAATTTTTTCTTTAATGAAAATTCATGCTATATTTATTAGGTCCACATTTGGAGTTTGGACCATTTTAAAATTTTATTCTTGAAATACTTTGAAATTTGAGTTTGATCTATAGAAGTTGACAATTAGGTACATGCATGCACGCTAAAAAAAATAAATAAATTACCTTTTTATGAAAACATGAAGCATAATTTATTTATTTTTCCATGTCAATGGTGTTGGGATGTGGAGTCAAAACCATGGATAAAGGAATTTGAACCGCGGTCGGAGGAGTTGGTGAGATCAAGGAGGATTCTTCTGCAGCAGATTTGTTTCCTATTTTGATTAGATCTCCTCTTGCATTGGTGATTCCTTTTGGTAGTAATATTTGGAAGGACTTGTGAAGAAAGAAGATTACTTTCTTGAGTAGGAATCCTTTTATTACTAGGATTTGATTTATTGTTCCCTATAAATACATGTGATAGCCTAGAGACAAATTGTAACATCTGAAAATATTAGAGAGAATATTTTGGCTTGGTAGCGCCCCCGGACGTAGTTGTTGTTGCAACGAACCGGGTTAACAATTCTTGTGTGTTCCTTTGTGTGTGATTTATTTTTCGTGTGTGTTACATCTTATTATTCCTCCTAGCTCCTGGTCCCGTTTTCCGCTGCAGGCGTGATTTTCACAACAACTGGTATCAGAGCTCTTGGTTTTGTCGAATCATTGCTTGGGTTATCTTTTGCTATGAATTTCTTGGGAGCTTTGGAGGATGGGAATAAGGTGGTGTTGATCGAAAAGTTTGATGGGACGGATTTCAATTTTTGGAAGACGCAGATCGAGGATGTTTTGTGGAACAAGGATTTGTATCTACCATTAAAAGAAAAGCCGGATGACATAGAGGAAGCAAAATTCGAAATCTTGGATCGGAAAGCGTTAGGGCTTGTTAGGCAAACGTTGACCAAGGATGTCGCGAAGAATGTTTTGGAGGCGAAAACTACCATGGAGATGTTGCAGATGTTGGCGAGCATGTACGAGGCACCATCGGCGGCGAACAAGACTCATCTGATGAGGAAGCTGTTGAACATAAGGATGGTAGAGGGCATGTCGGCGACAAAGCACATAAGTGAATTCAAATCTACTGCGACCCAACTGTCTTCCGTGGCTGTTACTCTTGATGATGAGGTACTAGCGTTGATTTTACTTTCTTCTTTACCGGAAAGTTGGGATACGATCGCGATAGCGCTTAACGTTTCAACAGAAAAGTGAAGTTGAAGTTCATGGATGTCGTTGATGTGATTCTTGGCGAAGAAATTCGTAGAAAGAGTAAGGCAGTGGACATCGGGGCTAGCACTGAATATCGGTGAAAAGGGTAAGAGTGGCAAGAAGGTGATTACTTGTTACGATTGTGGGGAGAAGGGGCACTTTAGGAGAAGTTGTCCGAAGCGGTCAGGCAGAGCGAAGGAATTGAATGTTGCAGAGGAGTTAGCGGATGTATTAATCTTGGGTGGGAGCAGTTCAACGGATTCGTGGGTTTTGGATTCGGGCTCGACGTTTCATTCGTGCACTAGTGCAAAGAATGGAGCAAGTATGTTCCGGTGATTTTGGGGTTGTTCGCTTGGGAAACGATCATCCCGTCGAGGTCATGGAAAGGGGTAGTTCGGGTCAAAGCAACGGATGGGACTGTTTTACGGCTACGTGACGTGCGACATATTCCAGATTTGAAGAGGAACTTGATTTCCATAAGGCAACTTGATAAGGAGGGTTGTGTGGTGACCTTCGGTTGTGGGACATGGAAGATAAACCGCGGAGCTAGCTTGGTGGCTCGTGGCGGGGTGGAAAATATGTTGTATACCACATGCAACATGAATCGTTGGGGAAACGAAGGCGAATCCCAATGATGAATGGTGAGTGGCCGAGATCGCCACGGTGGGAGAAATTTCACTAAACGGTATGTTGATAGAAAATTGGGTAATGAAGTCGGCCGACGCGGAGCCAATTTGGTCAACATGGGAGCGGGATCTAGAACGGTGATGCGATGGGTTGCAAAGAACACACAAAGGTTCCAAGCTTGTGATTGTGTGGGGCACGTGGATTCGCGCCATTCAGATCGATAGTTAGCACGCAAGTGAGCGGGATGTGCAGGAGGATCATTCGGAATGAAGACTCTGAGCATGGTAGAACCGACGCTTATGTTGAAGCGTAGCTCGCCTTCAATTCACTTGGATAACTAGACAAGAGGCCGGCGCTACCAACGCAATAGGCGGCCACCGAAATTTGTTTCAAGAGAGGTATCATGGATGGTTTGTCTCGGTGGGAGATTGTTGGGATGTGGAGTCAAAACCACGGATAAAGGAATTTGAACCGCTGGTCGGAGGAGTTGGTGAGATCAAGGAGGATTCTTCTGCAGCAGATTTGTTTCCTATTTTGATTAGATCTCCTCTTGCATTGGTGATTCCTTTTGGTAGTAATATTTGGAAGGACTTGTGAAGAAAGAAGATTACTTTCTTGAGTAGGAATCCTTTTATTACTAGGATTTGATTTATTGTTCCCTATAAATACATGTGATAGCCTAGAGACAAATTGTAACATCTGAAAATATTAGAGAGAATATTTTGGCTTGGTAGCGCCCCCGGACGTAGTTGTTGTTGCAACGAACCGGGTTAACAATTCTTGTGTGTTCCTTTGTGTGTGATTTATTTTTCGTGTGTGTTACATCTTATTATTCCTCCTAGCTCGGTCCGTTTTCCGCTGCGTGGGCGTGATTTTCACAACAAATGGTGAACACTAGAAAAAGATCTAAAAAAAATATGGATAAAAGTGATTGAGAAAAATGTGGTACTAAAGAGATTAGAGTGGATGACAAAAATTTATGTGAATGATAATTTTTTTTAATATATTTGTAAGATTGTACCACGAATATATGAGGCGAAATCATATTTATCACTTTATCTATCATATTGTGTAGAACAGATAATTCAACGGTCAATGATAATTTCATGATGATTTCAATCCTAAGACCATCTACAATGGTGTCGAAAATGAGTGTTGAAAAAAGTTGTTAGGTGTTGAAACCATTGGGAAGGGTGTTGAAGGGGTGTGAAATTTTTTAGTGTTGTAAAAATTCAACATGTTGATAAAAACGAGGTGGCCGGCTGAGTTCCACGTGGCGGCTTCTAAATGGGTGGAAATGGCGCGTGGCATAAATGCGCCGACAGAAGCGCGTGTACACAGGAGGAATACATTTTTTTATTGGGACACGTGGCAAACTATAATTGGATGGTTGGATTTCAATTTTTTTTCTTTTATCCGATTTTTCCGACCTCAATTATTTTATAATAAATTAATATTTTTTACACCAAAATTCATAATTTTTTTTTCTATAAATAGAGACTTGTTTAATTTGATTTGGATATAGAAAAAAAATCATCTTTTTTAAATATAAATTTCTTAATTATCCCTTGTTAATTTTTCTTTTTAATTTTTCAATAAATTTTTTTTCTCGTATTTATTTAATTGCAATTACAGAAAATTAATTAAGTGTGAAGTGTTTTTTTTAATTATAAATATAATAATAATAATAATAATAATAATTTTACTAATCATAAAAATAAAGAATATAAAATAAAATAAAAATGGTGGAGTATAGGATGATGAGTTGGAAGGGTGTTGAATTTTATAAACAAAACTATTGTAAGGTGTAAAAGTTGAAAGGGTGTTGATAAATTAGGTGGAGAAGAAAAAAACTGATATGAAGTGGTAAAGTGGGTGTTGAAATTTTTTATGTTGAAACCATTGTAGATGGTCTAATAACTAATAACTGTTTGAGAGCTGTTTGTTCACAAAAAGTGGTACAGGTAATCTCGTTTCCGAATATATCATTGATTGCTACTTTATTATTTTGTTTTAAAAAAATGGTGAGGATAATTTGGTCCTGAGGGGATATATGCAAAAGCCGGAGTGGTCGGTCCAAGGATTGCCGTTCAATGAATTGAATAAAACGACGCTGATGGGTTAAAACGCAAAGGCGGGAGCAGCGAAGTTTGTGGGACCCACTTCAGTCCAACCTCTTTTGTTTTTTTGGCGGGTAAAAATTGGCGGGTGAGCGAACCGACGAAGCGTGGACCTTTTCCTACGGACCTATTCGCTAAACGCTATTCATTATTCGATTACCTAAATGCTCTTCACATTAATCTCCCTTAATTATGAACTATAATCATCTTTAATTAATTAAAGTTATTTAAAAGAAAAAAATGTGGCATGAGAATATGTGACTCATTATTCGTTCTCATCATATTATTTGTTCTCATTATAAAAGCTTGTATTCAGAGGCGGATATACAGTAGTGCCTGATTTTGTTTAGGAATTTTTTTTTTTGCAAAACGACGTCGTTTTGACCTGTTTTAAAAAGATGAATAATAGAAAACGTCAAATGTAAATTGTATTTATTTAATGTAATGTTGACGTATTGAAGCCTATTATATTTATGTATGTAAATATTTTGAATTTTAGGCTCCGTTTGTTTGGGGGAAAATGTTTTTCGGAAAACATTTTCTCCATTTTTCGGTGTTTGTTTCGCATCGGAAAATAAAGAAAATGTTTTACGCTAAACATGTTTATCTCATTTTCCGGAAAACATTTTCATTTTCCGAAAAACATTTTGCAGAAAATCATTTTCCGGAAAATGTTTTACGCTAAACAAACGGAGCCTTAGTTTCGCGCCAATTTTTTTTTTTTTTAGTAAAGAACAGACAACACCAAATGTTTTGGTGTAGATCCGCCACTGCTTGAATTATAAGATTTTTTAAATAATTTTTATACACCTCGATACAAATTACACACTTATTATTATTTTGAAAATTAAGAAAAAATGTTTTTAAAGTATGTGTTGTATATATGACAAGTGAGGTACAAGAGAGAAAGTGAGAGTAAAGAATAATAATTGAATTGTTGTTGTCAGTATAACATTTGAGTCTCATTAATATAAAAGTAATAAAATATTTTCATTTTAGAGAGTTTTAGAAAGTGTGTAGTGAGATTGGCCTATGAAGAAACTGTGAAACGGAGGGAGTATACTGTATAATATTAATATTAGTGGGGATTAATAGTTTGAGTTTTGAAATATGAAAGATATTTAAAATAATGTTAATTAAGTTGATATAAGGGATTAATAGTTTGAGTTTTGCTTGTATATATTGTAATTTGTATACCCTCAATCCATCGTGACATATATAACTTGCTTTTAGTATATTTTTTCTAACCCAACAACGTTTCGATTTAGCATTCTTTATCATCTTTTAAAGTAGTGATTATCACGAAAAGAGTGTCACGACAATTTTTCGACTATGACGAAATTGGTGTCCGAACGATTATCATACACCGAAGCTAATTATGACCCATTAGCCCAAAAATTAAGTAATTAATATTTTTAAACAAGTGCTAGCATTAAAACATTCAATAATTAGAAACCAAACCCAACCCAACCAAACCAAACCAATCCACCTGATTGAATGAGTGAATTGGTGGGAGAGTGACAGAGGGGTTGAGGAATTTCTGGGGAGTGTGGGGGCCACCTAATTGGTTTTTGCACTAAGCAAAGTTTAATTTATTTAATTAATATTAAAATAAATTGGCTTGAATTGAATTGAAGGTTTCAAAAGACTAGAATAATTAAAGAGTTGTGTAAATATTAAGGCATGGGGACATGTCATTTGAACATTATCCTAAAAATTATTGGATCCAGCTTGCTTATGGTCAAAATTAGTTTCCCTCTTGCCTCTTCTCTTTCTTGGTGTCAACTTTTTCTTTTTGACCTATTGATCATCTAATGGAGATATTTATTAAATTTTTTGAAAACTTTTATAATTTAATTGGCATTTTTATGATATTATATATAGAGAGAGATTGGTCTTATAAAAAACGAATTTTTTTATAAGCTTAAGAAAAAATCATTTTTACACTGGTACTTAATAATACATGCACTGACACTTTTCACACTGACACTTTATTATCCTAACACCGACACTTTGTTAGACATGCACCGACACTTAATATACATGCACTGACACTCTTTTACACTAACACTGGCACTTTGTTATATATGCACTGACTTTTTTTTTACACTGGGAGCGATCGCGTCCATCCTTGGGGCGATCACGCGGTGCCGTTCTGTGGAGATGGGGCGATCGCACCCTAGGAAGGGTGATCGCACCCTAGGGCGTGCACTGACACTTTTATACACTGACACAAGCAGGAGAAACAAAACACGTTTTTGTAAATAGATGACAATTACTACAACTTGATAATGAAAGTGTCAGATTTATCTTTATTTATTGTCTTTTTCTTACATTATTTCACTCAATAAGCTAATTAATAAAGTTAAACATATTTTTATGTTGTACCAACATTTAATCCAACAAGGACAACTATTTTGAAAAGAAAAGAATTTTTAGCCAATTGTTTTTGCGAACGTTAACCTAATAATTACTATTACTTTCGTTATAAAATAAATGATTATTTAAAATTTAATAAAATTTAAGAATTATTTTGGAAAAGGGTTGATTTTTAACATTCACCTCAAAATAAATGATTATTTAAAATTTAATAAATTTTAAAAATTATTTTGAAAATGGTAGAGCCGGCTGGAGTGATGGATCCCATGTGTAACACATGCCATTTTTAGACTTAATTGAGGGAAGTCATCTTTGAATGGAATAATTAAATTAAATTAAATGTATAGGAGAGACAACTTAGTCGGTAATGCACCTTTTAAGATATATTGTCATTTGTCAAGCCTTTTTTTTTTCTAAAATATGTTATTTTATCTTATCACTATTATTTAAATTTGGTTTATTTCTAAAATAAGTGTTACTTCCTCCATTTCTAAAACATTATCACCGAAAAAGAAAAAAAAAATTCATCGACATTGTCATTTCACGGTATCCAACAATATTTTAGCTCTGTTTTCCATACTTGTTTCTAGCCTTTATTCACTTGACTTTTAGTATTCTTTGATAATAAATTTCAATAAATATTAAATGTCGGAGTAATTAAGGATAGTATAATACTTTTATCATATTTCTTAATACGAGTGTAATAAGCTTCAATGACATTGTTTTAAAAACGGAAGGTGTAAATTTTTAAATCAAATAATTTTAGTATAATACATAAATAAAAATTGAAAATTGAAAACTAAATATAATATTAGTTATGAAGCAAAAAGATAAAAATTTGTTATAACATTATATACTCCCTTCGTCCCATAATACCGTACCAAATTTGTCATTTTATATATTATATTGGTTTTATTGGTATGTAGAACTTCCTAAAAAATAAATTTTATAGTATAATTATTTTATTAATAGACACACTTGGCGTGTACTCAGAAGTCAAAACAACTAATTTTATTTTTTTTTGGTTACCCAGATTCAGCTTAGGGTTATTCCTGACCACTAGCCTACCGTCTCGCGGTGTCCCAATGAGGTAAATCGCGGATATGCCCAAAGCAGCCAGGGTGGCAGCACCCCTTATACTCCTGGCCCCAAGGGAGTCCTCCTACAACGCGGTAATTGAACTCCCCACACTGAGGTTGCAAGCCCAGTAATGCTGCTTCCTTAACTGAATGGATGTGTCCGGGGGACTCCTAAGGACCTTGAAACCCAGAATAGGAACAATAACCACAAGAATTCCCCTTGAGGAGAATCGAACCGGTAACCTCCCCTTCGGAAGGCCATCAAAGCAACGCCAGTACCACTGAGGCAAAGCCCATTAGGTAGTCAAAACAACTACTTCCTCCGACATAAACTTCACCATTTTGATGAGAAACAAGAATTGAAAAAAATGTGAGTAAGTAGATAAAAGTAAGTAACATTGGCTACTGAGACCTGCAATTTAAATATGTAATGGAAAAAAGTGAGTAAATTCGTAAGTAGGTCTCACAATTTGTGTATAGGAGTAAAAAGTGAGTGAGATTAACAGGTGAGACCCATATTTTTTTATTTTTCTTAGAAAATGTGAAGCTTCTAATGTAATGCCCTTTTAAGTAAAAGATAAAGATTTAATTGGGACGGAGGGAATACTCACTTATTATTTTTACCCTATTTTTCTCTTACTTACTCACAACATCTAATTTTATAATATTATTTTTTAATTTTCATTTTTAATAATAAATGGATAAAATATTATGAGACGGAGGAAGTATAAACGAGTATATTTTCTTATTCATATACTCCTATATGTAGATGGAGTTACAATTGTATAACGGGCAGATTCAGGATTTTGAAATTGTCTGGGCTTGATATTTAAAAAATATTGTAAACAATAATAACAGCGAAAAATAATTTCATATATGAAAAAAATTACATATAATCGGTGACTTTAGGTAAAAAAAATAAATAAAAAAATTCAAAATTTTAAAATGGACTAGAGTCCACGTCAATTACATACTCCATCCGCCGCATTTGTGTAGAATCTTGACATGATATTCGGGGGAATGAATTAGTCTTGTTGACATGATATTCGGGGAAATGAATTAGTCTTGTCATGTGACTCATGTGCTTATGAACGTTGGCTGGCTTCATATGGCATATTTTCACCCAATTCTAGCCACCTGTAGGCTGTAGCCTGTAGCAGCTTAGTCTATTTATTTTTTTATTTTTTATTTTTTTTTCAGAATCGGACCCAATTATCGGACCAAGTGTAAGCAAAGAGTTTTTTTTTTTTTCTTCGGCAACAAGGATATGTTACAACAACTCATGACTCATCTACTTAAGTTCTCAACCAAATGATAAATTTTGTCACGTGTTTCTTAAAGATTAATGATTGAAATTAATTTGATTTGAGTCAGGTGTGTATGTCACACAGACCCAATAAATATAATCAATTAATTCACTTATAGTGATATCAAAATTGAACATTGATCACAACAACGTTGCAATAGTTGATAAGCCACTACAGCAATTTCAAATTCAATCGTCCTCAGTTTTTTTAATTGATTTTATAGCAAAAATGCAACCGTGAAACCATTAGATTTCTTATTTTACATCGAACCAACTTAACATAAAATTAAAAGAACCTGACGGAGGAGTAACGCTGGAAACGCCCCGACCTAGTTTACGTGTTTTGCATGTGCAGAAGACAAGCGGAGAAGTAGCCGAAATATTTTCAGTTCAGTCACTCTTTTCAACCTTGTGCAACCATTTTGACGTGATAGCATCGGAACCACATGAGCAATGTTACAAAATGGATATGTAGGTGAAATTGGAATCTAGTTGCTGCAAGCCAAATCACTAGTAGTTGCCAACTAACTAAAAGTTGAACTAAACGATAAGTAAGCTAAGAATATTTGCTAATCTAAAAATCTTGTAATAATTGTTGGTGTGTCCGAAATTCTACAAATCAACCCAACCAAACAGGGAAAATCAATTTGTTTGGCATTAGGACTAGTAGTTGGGGGAAATGGGAAATGACATTATACCCACTTTCTTTTGGACCATTATCAAACTAGGTCTTGACATTTTTTTTTAATTTTTTTAGTTCAAAAATAAGAATTCTACTTTATACTCCCTCCGTGTTTCAAGTGAGTGTGAACTTATTTCCTTTTTCATCCGTCTCAGGTGAGTGTGGACTATTCAAAATGGCAAAAAATCTTTACTATTCCACCCACTCATTCTCTCTCCTACTTTACTTTTACGCTCACAACACCAATCAACTTACTATTCCTCCCACTTATTTTTTCTCCTAATTTGTGTGCTAATAATTTTGGTCCACACTCACCTGGGACGGAGTGAGCATTTGTTATACTTCCTCCGTCCCATTACAATTTACACAGTTACTATTTGCACAAAAATTAAGAAAAAATGTTAGTTGAGTAGCTGTTGTAATTATAAAAAGTGAGGTAAGAGTAAGAAAGTGGGGTATAGAATAATAATTGAAATGTTGTTGTGAGTATAACAAGTGAGTTTCATTAATATAAAAATAATTAAAGTATTTTCATTTTAAAAAATGTATATTTTATAATGAGATGCCATATGAGGTAATTATGTAGTTTGTGAAGGGACGGAAAAAGTATATCCCAAATTAAAGGTCTCATTTTCAAAATGGCAAATATGAATAGTATCTTGGATAACTTTGTCTTACAATACAATACTTGTATAATTAAAGAAATAATGAGGTCGCCTTCCTTTCATAAAAAAAAAAAAAAATTAAAAAAATATACTCAATATTCTGATGATTATTTTGTTCCATAATCAACATTTGATTTGATGGAGGGTGGTTTGTCTGTATAACTGTCGTAGAGAATATGAGGAAGTCGATTATCCGAACCGGTATCCATTGAGGGTTAGTAAAAAATGTTTTCTTAAGGAGTACACTAAATAATTAAAAAAAAAAAAGATCATATATTTATAATCGGTTTTTCTGTTTTAAAAAAAAAAAAATCTTACCAAATCTTAGTGAATTCATTCAAAAAAAAAAAAAAACTTAAGTCATCCGTAAAAAGAAATAATTGTTAAAAAGGAAAATAGGAAGGAGGAAATGGAAAAGGAATGTTAAAAAAAAATATGACAGTTATGAAAAGTTACGGACGGTTGAAGGAGAGAGGGAGAATTTGGACCGTCAGATCAATGTTCTAACTTTAAATCAGAATCACCACTTATGTGGTAGATAAGAGGCGGTTAATTGGTGTTGTATTGTATTATAGACTAGTACTCCCCTACCCGTGCCAATGACACGGTGACAGTACGACATAAATAAAATGTGGTTGAGATCAGGATCCTAAAAATGCAGTATATCTAGTATCTATCATCACACTATGAATAATGATCAAAACAACAAAAAAAAGGCAAATCTACTAAACTCTTAAAATTTCTATTTGATATCAAGAACAACAATATTGATGATCCCTTACATACATAATAGTTCATGATTCCAATTGAAAATTTCATAATAAATTTGTCTCTTAGATATTTGACACCGAAAGAAAAAATAGAAAGTAAAATCACCTTCCACAATATCATCAAAATAAGATTGACAAAATACAAATTTATTATTATAACAAAAAAAAAATATACGAAAGTATGATTTCAATATAACTATCCAAATTACATAATTTCAAACCCATACTTTCCTCTTTCCCCTCAGCCCCTCTCACCTCACCCTCTTTCATGTAACCTCAAATCCGCTGCAGTTTTTCAAATTTTCAAGACTACTATAAAGAAACTATACACTAAAATAGTACACTATCAAAAATAAAATCTTGATCAAGCAGCAATTATTTTGAGTGCCTGCAATAACAAAGCTAAGTACAAACATGGAAAAAAAATGCAAATATTTCTGAATAACAATAGCAAGCTCACCTTATAAGATATCTCCCCAAACTTCTCGACATTTTCAAGAAAGTATGACTTGGTGAATCAAAGTCCTCGTTCTAAAGCTGAAGTATGTGTTACATAATGCATGAAAAGATCACATCCGGTCGTCAATGAGATTGAGTTGGTGTCCTATGACTGAAAAGAAAACTCTTATTAGCTAATAGCATAACATTATGCAAATTTTGTGCACTAAATTTGATTATACTTACAAAAGTTTTCAGAGTTGAAGAAGAATCAAATTAGTGCCCTCGTTAAGCTGTTTCATCAACCACTTCCCAATCCCTTCTCTCTTCCATTCAAAATCCTCACTCCAACTATTACTTTGTAACCCACCCAACCCTATGCTTTTTTATGTAAGCTTAATTCACTCACTCTTCTATTCCCTTTTAACCTAAAAATGACTGCAATGGATGTGTAGTATTATCTTTTTCTCAAGTTTGTTTGTTCGTGTATCTGTAGGTTTTTTGTATAGATATGTCTAGAGGGATTAACCTTTATTCTTGGCTCTCTAAGTTGTTGTGTTCTTGGTTATGTTTTCCTCTTGTTCTTTTCTTTTATTTTACAACAATGACACAGAAACTTTACATCCTCCCATGAGGATTTTACAACGATGAAGGTTAAATATCTGCTGAATTGTGCAGCAACCAGTTAAGGATATGAAGTCACGCAATTTTATAAACCTAGTTATGAGTAGAAAAGCAAATAGAAACAATCAAATCAACATAATTTAGTTTTCACCTATGCAAATTACATGATTTGGCAAAACTTAGAGACACACATGAGTTAAATAGTTCTCATATAATGATTTTGAAGAAAACACCAATTCAAATAAAAACACATGAACAAAGAAAGATTAAATATGTAACATAAAAAGGATACTGAATAGGAAATGATACCCACTCATGCAAATAAACATGAGAATGAACTCAAAATTGAAGTCCAATCGTGCAAATAAACTTAAGAATAAAATCAAAATTTAAAATAAAAATAGACATTGAAAAAGGACACCTGATGAGAGAAAAAATTAAAATCTTTCAATTCTACAAAAACATGGCTTCATACCCTAGTCGTCTACGGATCCCAATTCCGACTCTGATGCTAGTTAAAAAGATGGCTTTAGGATTTGCTCGGCGAAATCGATAAATTATTACGCAAAACCGCGGATCTCATTGTTATGATCTTTCATTCAACATGCTATAATGGTCGTCGGTGAAATTGTTTGCCTGAGAAGAGAAGGAGACGGGAGAGTGACTGGGTAGAGGGCTGCGTCCGAAAGAGGTGATTGTTTCACCATTAGATCACTTTGACTTTAATGGTCAACTCAATCGAATTTTGACCGTAATTTTATGAAAATTTGGATATTTTTATGCAATTATAAAAACTGTTATTGTTTCACCATTAGAAATACTATCAATAACAATTTTTAGAATTTTCATGGAAATGTCTATATTTTTCTATAAAATTATTCATATATTTTTTTATAAAAATATGTCAAAATTTGATTGAGTTGATTCTGCGAAATAAAGGGAGCGATCGGATCTATCCATTTATATTTGAATTGAAAATCTTAGTACACGCCAATTTTCAAATAATAGTTATGTATACTATTACTACATTATTATACTCCCGTCCTGTCCCATGTGAATGAAAATTTTAGTCAAATTGATGTAATTTTAATCAATAATTTAAATAAAAAAATAGTGATTCTAATAAAATTTTAATTTTTTTATTATAACACAAATAATAATATTTTCAATAATGATTTTTAGATTTTTATAAGAATTATTATTTTCTATTTAAATTAATAGTTAAAATTATTGCAATTTGACTAAAAGTCTCGTGATGGAGGGAGTATTTATTGAAATAGAAATCGTCAATCTACAGCCAGGATCAAACAAAATGAAAAGAAATTCAACGATTGAAAATAAAAAAAAATTGAAACTGATTAATAATAGCCCTAGGATCATAGCTGTTATGGATATATATTGTTATATATAAATGTGTCATGTTATCAATATTAGGTTCCGCCATTTAGTTAGTTATCCATCCCATTATGAATCTCTTAACTTTATTTTTTTAGTTAATTTAATTGAAATTTAACAAAAAAGTTACTAAAATTCATTTATTCATAAAATTTTAAATATTATTATTAATACAACAATATTTTAAATTTTATAAAAATTAATTTTTTATTAGTTCTTGATCATATTTAATACTCCCTCCGTCCCATAATACCTTACCCAATTTGCTATTTTGGGCGTCCCACTTTAAAGTTACACTTTCCTAAAAAGAAAATTTTTTAATACTTTTTTAATCATGGGACCCACTTGTCATACTCACAACAACTATCCACTTACTATTCTCTACCCCACTTTCTCTCTAACCACTCACAATTTCTACCTTAATAACATTATATATATTCACTTCTTATTTTCTGTTTTCAACAGTAAATGAGTAACCTAATGTGGGACGGAGAGAGTATGAAATAGCTGAAGTATACTAATATCACGAAGAATAGAGAGATTGTACAACAATATTTTAAATTTTATAAAAATTATTTTTTTATTAGTTCTTGATCATATTTAATATGAAACAGCTAAAGTATATTGATATCACGAAGAATAGAGAGAGAGAGAGAGAGAGAGAGATTGTGATTGATAGATTCGGGAATAATTTTAGAAACCGCTTAATGAGAGTCAATGGATTAAATCATTGATAATTAATCTTACGGTTAGACTTGAATCTCAACCACTTTTTATGTGGCGGTTATTCTTGAGATCAAACTCTCAAAATGCATAAGTCTAGTATCTGTCATCAAATTGTAAACTCTTAAAATTTTCATTTGATTGCAAGAACGACAATATTAATGATCCATTACATACATAATAGTTCCTGATTTTTAGTTGAACATTTCAAAAATAAATCTGTCTCTTTGGTATTTGTTACAAAAAGAAAAATAGAAAGTAAAATCACATTCTACAATATAGCCAAAATAAGATTAACAAAATACAATTTTATTATTATAACCAAAAAGAAAATTAAAAGAAAGTATGATTTCAATTAACTAAAGTTAACCAAATTACATAGTTCCAACCCACCCACTTTCCTCTTTCCCCTCACCCCCCTTACCTCACCCTCTTTCATGTAATCTCAAACCCGCTCACTATCCTTTGAGTTGCAGTTTTCCAAACTTTCAATACTATTATAGAGAAATCATGCTCTAAAATGATACACTATCGAAAATAAAATCTTGACAAAGTATATCAATTATTCTGAGTGTTTGCAATAACAAAGCTAAGTAAAGACATGGAAACAAATTGCAAATATTTCTGAATAACAATAGCAAGCTCACCTTATAAGATATCTCTCCAAACTTTTCAGCACTTTCAAGAAAGTTTGACTTGGTGAATAAAAGTACTCGTTCCAAAGCTGAAATATATGTAACTTATTGCATGAAAATATCACATCCGGCCTTAAATGAGATGGAGTTGGTGTCCCATGACTGAAAAAAAATACTTATTAAATAATATCATAACATTATGTAAATTATGTGCACTAAATGTGAGTTTCTGACACTTGAATTTCCTTGGTTTTGTTATCTCTGAGTTCTTAATGGGTTTTGTAATTGCTGGCCACTATTCCGTTACTCAGAACCTGGCAGGTGGACTTTGGCAGCCAATTGTTTTTTCTGGCTCAAAAATTTATATGCATTCATATTCTAGTTTACCCGTGCAACCTTAAACCTTTTGTCTTTAACGGCTCACTAACGGAAGGACGAATTAATTCTAATGCAAACATGTTTAAGGATAAAAAGGTAAAAAAAAAAAAGAGTTAGCGGACGAAAAGGTAAAAAATAAAAAAGTTCAAGGACCAAAAAGATAGTTTACTCCTCTCTTGAATGCACAGTAACTGTAAGCTTCTCTCTTGAATAAAATTTGGGGCTTTCAACTAATATTACTAAATAATAAGGATGAAAGTGAGCTCGATTGACGGTTATATCCTTCAGGCTTAGGCTTAGACTACTGTCCACAATTTATGAAGAAGGCAATGCTCTCCCTCTCTGAATATTAATTTTCAAATTTTGTTAATCTGTAAATTGAGATGTGTAAAGTAAGTTTGAAATTCCCCTTCCTTCCTGATTGAGAGTGTGAGTTTTTTAGTTGCCAACTAAAATTGGCATTAAGCATTTTCCTTCCATTCCATAAACAGCAAAGAGATATATTGTGGGCTGGTGGGGCTTATTAATTGACCCAAAACTTATGATTAAATAAACTCCATTTGCTGCCTACTTATGCTTATATTGTTTTAAGTTTAAATGTTGTGCTTAATATTCCCTTGATTCAAATCCTACTGCACTATTCATTTTCTTGGAATTGTTGTTTGCTGATGCTGGTTATTGACTTATTGTTGGCTGTTTGCTGATGCTGGTTATTGTGCCCTGTTGGCTGTTTGCTGATGCTGGTTATTGCTTTGTTGAATTGTTGTTTGCTGATTTTGTACCCAGCAACCTAGCATGAAAATGTGAACTTATATGGAATATATGCAAAATTTGTCTAATTTCTCGGCCCCGCCTAGAAATGATGTTCATAAAGGAACAACTAGGAGATGTTTTTGTTGTTGTTGTTGTACCAACAAGAAGGATTTGAGTTTTTATGGAAAAACCTGATGGGACCAATGAATCTTGTTGATTTGAAGAATTGTGTTCCAAATGGGGTTGGTGGCTGCACAATTTCGCATGCCCCTGGATCGGGTAAAACGCGATTTACTTTACTATTTCTGGAAAGCTTTCTAAAAGTGTATCCAAACAGTTTGCCAGTTATTATTGCTCCAGCGAGTGTACTTCTCACTTGGGAAGAAGAATTCAAAAAGTGGCAAGCGAAAATTCCGTTCTATAATCTCAATAACTCAGACCTTGTACAGAACAAAGATGTTAGTCGGGCAGTGAAGTTGCAAGCATGGCGAAATGGAACAAGTATACTTGGCATTAGCTACAACTTGTACGAAAAACTTGCTGGTGAAAAATTTATAAAAGAAAGGGAGAAGAAGAATAAGAAGAAAGTCAAAGTTTTGATGAGCGAGGAAAGTTTTGCTTGAACTTCCAGGGTTGGTTGTTCTTGATGAAGGGCATACGCCACGTAATCATAGAAGCTCCATTTGGATCACTGTCTCACAGCTCACCACAAAAAAGCGTGTCATTCTCTCAGAAACTCCTTTTCAGAACAATTTTGAGGAGCTCTTTAATACATTATGAAGAATCTTTGAGCATTAATTTAAAAGAGGATCTTGTTTGTAGAGAAGTTGAAACTCCAAAATCTTTTTACAAAACAAAAGATTATGATGCTCTCAAAAGTAAGGTATTCTTTTGTTAGATTAGGCAATAGTCCTGAGATATAGAATAGTTGTGCTTACCAAATGTACGTTCGAAATATTCGATCTAGGGTTCTGGACATAGGATCTCTGTCCCTGTTGATTTCACACACCACCACACCGACGAGGCGACGACCCCTCCTCTTCTCCGGCGACCAACCACTTCTTCTCCTCTCCGCTTCAACCCACTGAGGAACTATAAACATGTATCCAGTTTAATGGAGAACCTACATACAAGACAAGTTAACAATAGCATTCCACCACTAGACTAGGGACATATTATGGGGTAAAAATGTAAAATAGCTGCTACAAATTGCATCACAGCAGCTTACCAGAATAAAAATAAATAATGCAACAGAAAGAAAAGCCAAATTAATCCAAATAAACAAAGCATAACAGGGTAGAGCAGCGAATCACACAACATTACAACTAAAGACTCCAGACAAACACGAAAATTCGTAAGACAAGCAAAGAAAAACAAATACAAAGACAAAAATTGTACTGCCCAGACATAAAAATCGTTTCTTTCTCATCTCCATTCCATTCCAGATACCAGAGTGCAAGCCTGAGATCCAGCCTCCAAAGGATCAGATGACATCATGTCCCAATGATCAAACACACACTGTGGGAATGCTCGTCAGATGTTGCTGCTCTCAAAGTTCCTGAAAATCCAAAAGACTCCACCACTGGAAGGTAAGGTTTGATGTTGTACAATGGGGTACCAGGCCTCTGCATTTCCTCAAACACATGCCCACATTTCTGATTCAACACACTGTAAATCCCACCAAGTGCTCCCTCAGGTGCTTGAATCTCAACCAAGTAGACAGGCTCATATTAAATCACTTGCTTCCATAGTTAGTAATGTACGGAACGGGAAAAAACAATACGAAATGCGTACGAGTTTGTTACAAATTTTATATACTAAAACAGTAAAGGCAAGGACACTTCTCCTCATTTCCATCTTCATCTTCATCTTCAGCATTATCCTCTGCTGGGTTCGCGCAAGTTACACCCTAAAATTTATACATAGTTAAATGTCTCAAAAAAAAAAAAAATGTTAAAAGTATAGGGAAACAAAGCAATTGAAGTTTGTTACCTGATGCATCTTGAAAATATCGCTGCTATGAGAAATCTGTTCAAATGAAGGTAAGGACAAGAAGGGATCTAAATAATCAGGATTGGAGGTCAATTCTCGAGTGACGACATTATGCTTATGTACAGTCATCCCTTTAATTTGGCTCTTTAATAGCCTACCTAGCAGTCCACCCTTACTATTAATATACGGGTTCAATGGTGTTGTTGGCAGCAAATTTGACGCTTCATCGATCAGCCGTAAGGTCTGGACGATTGGATTCCCCCCCTCTAAATCCTTGAACAAATCATTTATTACTCCACTAACATTGCCCTATACACAAGCACATGCACAAACAATTATGTTTCATAAGCTACAACAATTGAATTTGGAAACCAGAAATCCTAAAATTGTGAAAATTACCTGCTTGTACTTTTGATAATAGTGCTTATAACTTGACAAAGCTTGTTGCCCAGTTATGTTGCAATCTAGTTTAGCATTCTTTACAATTAATGTCCAAAACTCATCACTATCCCAACTCAAGTCACCTTTTCGATAGTTACCCATTCTAGTCCTGGCTTTGATAATTTGTTTAAGTAGCCGTACGAATCCTTGTCCTTTAAAATGTTGTCAAACACATATACATCCTGATTTGCATCCATTTCTTCAAGAAAGACAATTCAACGAAAAGTTTCAAAACAATTATCATTCAACGAAAAAAAAAGAACATATATTTCATGTCTACACAGATCATTGCCCCGGGCACACCTTTTGCGCCTTGGTGCGCCTTGGGCCTTTAATAACTATGCTTATACTTAGCTATAAGAGTCATTTTTTCCCTTCAAATTGTGAAAAAAAATATATATTTTCATAGCTAAAAAGAGAGAGGGAGTGTGGATTTTTATGGAATTTTGATCTGGGCTTCTATTTGTGTGTGGAATTCGGGATCTCGCTTGGAATTTTATGGATAAAGGATCTCGTGAAGGGGGCGTCACGGAATTTATCCATGTAAAATAGGAGTGCAAATCCTCTACCTCCTTATAATGCCTCCTTGGGTGCCTCCTATCTCTTATTGGTCCAGCTCATTATTTATATTTACATTTTTCCACCCACATCTTTTTTTCTTAGTTTGTTTTCCATTGTAACATGATCCTGACCTTTCTCGTTCCTATCAAAAACACTCCCAACACCGGAACCTAGAAACTAGAAATTGCATACTCCCTCGTTGCATGATAATTGTTTTGTAACGTTTCGTTGTATTGCCTTTCTTGAAGAAATGGATGCAAATCAGGATGTATATGTGTTTGACAACATTTTAAAGGACAAAGGATTCGTACGACTACTTAAACAAATTATCAAAGCCAGGACTAGAATGGGTAACTATCGAAAAGGTGACTTGAGTTGGGATAGTGATGAGTTTTGGACATTAATTGTAAAGAATGCTAAACTAGATTGCAACATAACTGGGCAACAGGATTTGTCAAGTTATAAACACTATTATCAAAAGTATCAAAAGTACAAGCAGGTAAATTTCACAATTTTAGGATTTCGTTTCCAAATTCAATTGTTGTAGCTTATGAAACATAATTGTTTGCGTATGCTATTGCCAGTATAGAGCAATGCTAATGAGTAATAAATGATTTGTTCAAGGATTTAGAGGGGGAAGTCGAACTGTCCCCGCACCTTACGACCGCATGATCGATGAGCAGTGCAACTTCGCTCAGAAGTATTCCTCTAGCGCAGGAGTTTCGCGTTTCGCGTTGTTAAGATGTCATGGAGTAAGGTGGCTAAAGCTAAGCTGACATGCCCGATTCATCTTGCCATTCATCCTCCTTGCCCTCGCCTGATTCAACTCCCTCACCTTTCATCTTCCAAATATGGTTTTTCTCCGATCCATCCTCATCTTCTACTCATTTTTCTTGTTTTTGAAACTATATGATGAAAAAAAAATGTGCTTTAGGATATAATCGAAGAGGAAAGTGGGTCTATCTTTAACAGAAGGAGGAGGTACAAATTTATGCATGCATTATCTAGCAAAGAAGATAGAACGTGTCTACTTAAAGAATCATTGGCAAATGAAACAACAATTTTTTTTCAGTTGATTACAAGAAAAAATATAACTTAAAATTATTCCCTTAAAAAAAGGTTTCAGTTCTCAAACCATGAGGCGGACATGAATGAATGAATCCCCTTACACTGAAAACATCTGGACATACCCATAAAACTTCAAATCGCAGGCCTGAGAAAAATTTAGGCTAACTCAACCTCAACACCAACATCAGTTGGAGGGAGTGGTGCAATGAATTCCTCCTCGCGGTGGGTCCGATAAAAACATCATCCTTGGGTTTGTGGATTGTAATAAGATCTGGCAAGGGTGTCTTCGGGCCCTGCTTGCCCGATGGGACCCAACTAAGCATTATTTTGACATGGATTCCAAGAACACCCTGAAAAAGAAATAAACTTGCTAAATATCAAAATGACCATGAAGTGACAAATCACTCTTTCTTCTCCAATGTACAGGATCCAATCAGCTCTTACACTACCACCCAATCATATGAAAACTTATCAGCAATAAATTGATTATTTGTAGGAAAACATCAGTAAAATTTTCTTATGTGTATGTGTGAACACCCCCATCCTAAATTCCTAATGACCAGCTGCCGAACTCAAAGTAAGAGTAAAATATAACAAGTGTTCACCTGTCTGAGAAGGACGTGTCTCACAGCTGAGTCAATATATTCTTGTACGGGTTGACCGGATGATATCATGAACCCGTCCTTAAACTTCATTGCCTTTGCACGCGCAGCCCTTAGTTTTCCGCTGACAATCACCTGTAAGCAGTGATGAAAAGTTAAGGAACGAAGCCATAGGGAAAAGTCAAGTGAGGTAAAAGGTAATGTATATACCTCACAACCCTTAGCACCACTCTCCATTACAAACCGCAGCACACCATAGCAAGCTCTGTAATTAGTAGAGGGAATCCAATTCAGTAAGACAGCAAAAAGAACTACAACAGAAGTACCAACACGTAAATATCAATACGCACAAAACCAATCATCCGCACACAAATTATTACACTACATTCACTAAAAGAAACATGGGAAATCATAATGTCACATGGTGAGATCATTAAGGGTGATTATGTATATAGTATAAGCTACTAACAAGCCTGAAATTCAACTTTCTAAACTTCCTGAAATTCAACTTTCTAAACTTCCCTTTAAGTATAGAATGAACAATCATTTAGGGGGAAGAGAGAGAGAGAGAGAGAGAGAGAGAGAGAGAGAGAGAGAGAGAGAGAGAGAGAGAGAGTATAATTGAGGCTGTGGAAACGGGCCAGATCGAGTCGAATAGTATCGAATTCGAGTCGAGTTATAATTTTTTTTTTACCGAGTCAGGATTTGACCGAGTCGAGTTGATAATGTAAAAGGTGGGCCGGATTCGGCTCGGGTGTCGTGTCTCGAGTCCCGCTTACTACCCGATACTCGTTTGCCGTCCAAAGGAGAATAAATGTAAGGAAAGTGAAACGCTTTGATATTTAAGAGGAGTATTAAGACCCCATTGTAAACCCTAAATGTCGAGTCCTCTTACTACGCTGCCTCATATCTCGACAGCAACTTCGTCCTCTCCACTTCTCTCTCTTGAATTTTCAATCTCTTTCACTTTATTTATCTAATTTTCCTTACCAAAGCTTGGGGCAACTTCCAAATCATAATGTCACATGGTGAGATCATTAAGGGTGATATATAGTATATGCTACTAACAAGCCTAAAATTCAACTTTCTAAACTTCCCTTTAAGTATAGAATGAACAATCATTAATTTGTCACTGGATACCTTTCGTTTTTGATTTCTAAGCATAATAAGTCTTGGTGGTTCAAGGAAAGATTTAAATTTGTAGGGATGAGCCGGTGGATGAGCAAATTCGAGGCTAAACCGAGTTACTCGCGAGCTAACTCGGTTCGACTTGGTTAAGAAATCGAGTATCTAAATACAGCCGAGTTCGACTCGCTCCTGAGTTACGGGTCCGAGTCGAGTCACAGAATCCGAGTCGAATCCAAGCCGAGTTGCGGGTAACTCGCTCGAGATTACAGCTCTAAGTATAATACAACTAGCTACATAGGGTGAATATTTGGCTCAAACGGTTGACGAGAATATACATTAGATGAAAATTATGTAGAGAGACACTAATAAAGAAAATTTTAGTTTTGCAGAGTACTATGTTGAAACAAAAACAGGGCTGTGGAGCACGAACCTTCGAACAGCAAGACCTCCAAGGAGCTTGTAACGCAAAGATTCAGCCTGGGCAATAGCGCACAGCCCTCTGTTGTTGACTCTCTCAGCATAAAGCTCCACATTATTTTCAGGGAACTTGAAACGCTTCTGAACAAGAGATGTCAGCTCCCTGATTCTCCTCCCTTTCTCACCTGATAAGTAGAACATGTAAAATAGTTGAGAAATGCAAAGCGAACAATCACATCGGGCAGCCAGTCAGGAATACATTGACTTTGTATATTATTATGCAACCTTTTGCTCGATGATGATGACGAACTAGATGGCTGATGCCTCTCGCACATTGCTATCCACAAGGCGATGTTTGATCAAGTCAAACCGACGGCTCATGGTTGGGATAGCTTTGTTTGAATTCAAATTCGGAGGTGGAGTCGACGCTTTAGTAAACCGTAATGTAACAACTACCAATCAACAATAAATCCAAAAAAAAAAAAAAAAAGTCTAACAAACTCAACAAAACAAATCGATAAAAGTCGAAAAGACTACATATCAAAATATAGAATACGTAAAATGTGTGAAGCCCCATAAACCCATTCATTTCTTCGACAAGACGGCAGAAACTCGACAATACCAACTGCCGAGAATTGGAAGTGCTATCAAGATCACCGCCTTCTTTGCCGAACTCCACGAAAGCTGTCCTCTTTATGCCTCCCATTCCATATATACCCTCTCCGCATGTGTAAGTGATCGGCGATTTCAAATTCTAACGTAGAAAATTTCCCGAAAGAAATTAGTCAACATCCCAAAGTGAAATCGCATATGTGTTTTATTTCCTCGGGAAAGATACAAATAATGCTACAATATCCCCTCTCACTAAACCCACTCTTCTTCTCCCTCACTCCCCACTTACTAGTCAAACATTCTCTCTCCGGCAAAAATTATCTCCCTTCATCCAGTCCCACTTCATCTTTGAAGTACATTGAAACTTCACAAACAAACTAAATATATTAAACAAGTTCGAGTACATTGACACTTCTGACAACAAACCGCTTCACATCAAAAAAGTTCACCATTTTTAAGGCAACATAAACCTAACAAAGCATTCATCTGTGACTCAAAATATGATATACAACTACGAGAACAACAATTAACACAACCCATATATTTGATATTCCAATTCAATTCGGTAACATCTTCACTGCTACATCATTTACCCATTCAAAAAATCCACAACCCGAAGAGGTTTTCTACATAATTGGATATGGATCAAATACCCATTTCTTTTTCAGAACTGTGAAGCCTTGTGATATCATAGTGCAAAAAAATAAAGTGTATTTTTTAGAATATAATTTCCAACAAAAATCATCGAGCCCGGAGCCGTGAGCATTGCAGCTTATAAAAAAATCTTTGAAAATTGTGTATTTTCAACAAGAAAATCGAGTCTATAAAAAAAGATTTAAACCTAAAAATTGTCAACTTACTCGCACTTCATAATTCGCATGCATCCATGTAAGAGCTTGCCAGTGGTTAGCTTATCGGGCCGTGCAGGTCTTCAATGGAGCTCGGAGTATCGCACTTACAAAATGGACCACCTTTCAGCGAGAGTCTAAGCATCGTATTGAAAGCAGTGGGGAAGATAAGTCATCGGGCTCCCTTGATTTCGATGTTTGGGAATCTCTTCAAAAGAATGGTGGGTTTTTTTCAGATGAGGGGGAGAGAGGTGCGCATCACTGCGGTATAAATGAAAGGCTGCATTCGCTGCATTATATATGCACGGGTGTGTAAGGGTATTGCTCTTAGGGCATTTAAAAAATAGACTAAGCAATTTTGCTACTAGCGCTGACTGGGGTTTTAAACAACAAAGCATGATAATATGTGTAGGACCAAACTAATTGGATTTTTTTTATTGTCAGAGGACCACATAAAAAGTTTTCCCTCAAAGTCGAGGACCAAAAATATATTAAATCTAATTAAAACCTTGATCCCTACACCCCACTCTAACTACCCATTATACCCCTTTCCCACACTCCACCCATATTCTATCCTTAACTTCCTAACTCCCAACCACCCAAACTTCATCTCCAACGCCCCATTCCACTCCATTAAAAGTTTTAACATGACCCCTCACTCCTCAAACTCCATTAAAGCCGACAACTCCATCGCAGACGAAACTATCTCTCCGCTTTTCTTTCATTCAAAATGCACTACTCTCCTCCAAGGCAAAACTTCATCTTTTCCAAGTTCAAATCCGACGTCTTCCCGGTAAGGCGTCTTTACCCAACATTTAAGCAAGACATTAGTCCTTTTTACTGTGCAAACATTTGAAGAAACTAATTGAAAAGATATATATACCTTCAAGCTCTAATCTTAATTGTCAAAAAATAAATTCCTGGCAATTAATATTTAATTCATTATTGGCTTTGAGTAGCTAATTTTAAGTCGTGGATCCTCATCCAATACGTCCATACGGCTATTATCAAGCAAACATATTCGTATTGCAATTTATTCAATTAAACAGAGTGAAACTAAAATTGGATAATATTACGGCAGCTACATCTCTAACTTCCAAGACACCCGAGCAGCATAACAAATATCGTGAAAGAATCATCAACTCGCTTAGCAGAAAAAAAAAAACATCGAGTAGCCGAGAAGATGAAATTGAGTAAGAGAGAGACTCCCACCGTATGAATGACGAGAGAGCGAAAGAGGTAGAGAATCTGGGTGCAGATGCATTTGCCAGAATCCGCAACGATGATTAATGGTTAATCGATGAGATAGAGAGAGAGAGAAAGAAAGAGCGTAGAGATGTATGAACATACGTGTATGAACAAATACACATAATTACATACACGGGTTTCTTCACAGTTCTACAGAAAGTTACAACACATTTCAATTTTTGTTTTCAATAAATTACAAGTCAGTAGACAACAACCTGGGTCAACAAGTGAAAGCAAAAAAAGTAGACAAAGTTAAATAAGAAAACAAAAATCATTGAATCATAACCCCATCTAAGCTGTAGGAAATTACAAGATCATGTAAGAACAAAACCATGACACACCAAAAATTAAATGAAAAACCTAAATTAAAGAAAAAGAAAAAAAGGAAAGTAAACGGAGTTACATAATTACAAAATCCAAGGTTCTAAAAAGCGCCAAATGCTGGATGTTTGGGTTGACGGAGTTAGGTGCCTAGCGCCTGTACTAAGCTGGGCCGAAAATTAGGACAAAATTTTGCATATATATATTCCATATAAGTTCACATTTTTCATGCTTTGAGGTCATTGGGTACAATAATCACAAACAACAATTCAACAAAGCAATAACCAAGACGCCGAACGGCTAACAAAAGCACAATAACTTCAAAGATCAACAAAATGTACCAACGTCATAAGTCAATAACCAAAGATCAAGTAAAGAAACAACAATTCCAAGTAAAAAATGAATAGCGCATTTAGGATTCAATCAAGCGGAATATCGAAGCACAACATTTAAAACTTAAAACAATATAAGCATAAAAAGTAGGCGGAACGAAATGGAGTTTATTTAATCATAAGTTTTGGGAGTCAATTAATAAGCCCCTGACCACCCCACAATATATTTCTTCGATGTTTATGGAATGGGAAGGAAAATGCTTAATGCCAATTTTAGTCGGCAACTAAAAACTCACACTCTCAATCGAAGCGGAATTTCAAACTTACTTTACACATCTACAATTTGCCATAGCATTAACAAATTTGAAAATTATTATCACCAACTCTTTCTGGGGAGAAAGCATTGCCTTTCTTCATAAATTGTGGATAGTGACCTAAGTCTGGCTTTAGCCTTCAAAGCCCGAAGGATATAAACCGGCCACCGAGCTCTAAACTTCCATCCTTATTATTTAGTAATATTAGTTGAAAGCCCCAAATTTTATTCAAGAGAGTAGAAGCTTACAGCTCTTTGTGTAGATTCAAGCAGAGGAGTAAACTACCTTTTTGGTCCTTGAACTTTTTATTTTTTACCTTTTCGATCCGCTGAACTCTTTATTTTTTACCTTTTCATCCTTAAAACTTGTTTGTATTAGCAGATTAATTCGATCCTTCCGTTAGTGAGCCGTTAAAGACAAAAGGTTTAAGGTTTGTGCACCAAGCATCAGAAATATGAATGCATATAGTAATTTTTGAGCGAGAGTAAAAAACAATCGGGTCGCCAAAGTCTACCTACCAAAGGGGTTCAAGCAACTAATGAGTGTGCGGCGCAATTACAAAACCCATTAAGAACCTCCTGAGATAACAAAACCAAGGAAATTCAAGTGTCGTAAAACTTCACACCAAGTACTTTCGAGAAGCCTTCAATATCAAACAAGCATAAGATGTCATATGGTATAAATGCATGCATACTGAGAATTTAAAACTAGCTAAACCAACAACAAATTACGGCTTAAGCAAGTTGCCAATAAGTCGCTTAAGCTCACAAAGACGAGATATAAGCACGAAACACATTATCTCGTCATTCCACATCTTCACGATGCAATAACTTCAATCGTGATGGGTCATTGGCCGTCTAACTAGCCTACCATAAATTCCTACCCACAATCTGACAATAGGCCGCTTTTAACTCGTACCTAAACACATAAACATGATACCATTTGTCGATTCGTAATCCCCATTTCGTCATTTTCGATTACTCTGCCATTTTGATTCTCATTGTTCGTAATATCTCATATAAAGGAAACATCTTTCAACTTTAATCATTCGAAAAAATACCAAATAGCCGGAAAGCGATTGATTCAAGATGTGGATTGCAACACACTCGTTGATAATCGGACATTACAGGTGACTATCGTCGATTGGTGGAATTACTCGGTGACAACACACTGTTGTGTTGATAACTGGACAATACCAAATACCGGAAACTCGGATTCAACATGGTGTATACAATGACAATCACCTTGAAAACGAAAACCCTAAAACATCAAATAATGTAATTTCCCAAAATTTACCTCGGAATCGGTGAGGCCTCCTCAAGTGGTTGATGTATATCCAGAAGGGGAGAGATCGAAGTAAGTTAAGAGTGATACCGAGATGAATCGAGAGAGGATCGACGGATGAGGCGAGATTGTTTCTGCTTTAGGATGAATGATGCAGTGAGACGACGGGAGTAGGGAGGGAGACGGAAGCGGGAGAGTTCGAAGCGAGTCCGCGCCGCCGCCGCGGGATTCTCACCCGCGTACGCACTTTCTGTCGCTGCATTCGCCGCTTCTGTCGTTCGCGGGCCCCTTCCCCGTTCAAAATCTCAACCAACTCGGTACGCGCCGCCAATCACTACCATCAAATCTCGGGCGGCCTCCTTCTTCTTTCTTCATCCACCATAAACCACCCATCGTGCCATAACACACCACAAACACCAACACATCCACAATCAACCTCGTGATCTCGCTTATTGATACCAACAATGAAAGCTTCAAAATTGATACTGTAATCCATTATAAGATCAAGGAAAAACCCCAATCTAGATCTTCGATCCTCTCTATCTCTTTCCTCACCCTCAATTCTCTCTCTCTCTCTCTCCTCTTCTCTTCCCCCCGTCCCACAAACCCATCTTCACTTAGAGCCGTCAATACGGAATACTGGATCTGACGGGATGAAATTATGGTTGCCCCACCCACGCATGGAACTAGGGACGGAGACTTGTGAAGGGACAAAATGGGATCTCGACTAAAATACTTCCGTCCCATCCCCGTCCCATTCATGGACGGATCCTCAGCTTTTGACCCATGCGGACCCTGTTGACTAAAGAGGGATAAGCGTTGACTAGGCGTCATAGGCCACGCACCAAATGTAAAACATTTTTATTAATAAGTATGCAATAAACTGATAAAGACACACATACTGGGAAAGTATAATCACCTCCATATTTAGGGAGTCCTGTAATAAAAATGCCACCTTTTAAGCTCTTTTCCTTTGAGTTGAAACCGAACATATATCTCTTCGCTAGGAGGAATCAGGTCTTCTACATTCCATGTCAGAGCTACAAGATCATATTAAGCAAAAATGATCAACGGAAATCAGAAGAGTATCAACATCCAGCGAGTTTGGTCAATAAACAAGGTTAAATTACATCTTAGCATTCGAGAGGCAAAGAGAGAAATGTACATTTTAGTTTGTTTTCTAAAATTTATAGAAGATGAGATTCTTCATTACACATTTAATACTCCCTCCTCGGGTCCCAAGTAAATATGCACTTTTTGGGAGGGTGCGGGAATTAAGGAGAAAAGTGCTTAAAAGGTGGATGTGTCAGGAGTGTAGATGGCTTCTGGGATAGGAGAGAGAAAGTAGAGTAAAGTGAAAGGTAATGGCATGTGAGTAGAGAGAAGTGGGGTCCCATTTCCATTGGGAAAGTACAGATTATTGTGGGACGTCCAAAAGGAGTAATTTTACAGATTATCATGGGACGGAGGGAGTATAGTTTAAGAATGCTATCATTTTATTCTCTATGAGAAGTGAAAATATGTGTTAAACATCACTCTGAAAAGCACATCAAATAGACTTTTGGGGGTCAAAATAAGACTCATATTTGGAATCGAATAAGTAGTTTACAA